>MU405381.1:0-78518 GCA_022836615.1 Annulohypoxylon bovei var. microspora
ATGTAATGTTATTAATTAAAAAACTTTTAAAATTATTTATTTTAATTAATAAAAACTTTAAATAAATTCATGAATTTTATTATTTATATATTTTGTCATGGTAATTTATATGTGAAAATATTTAATGTTTAATACCAAAAGGCCTTAATTTTAATAATAAAAATGTAATTATATTAAAATAAAAATAATATATTTAAATTTAATTAATTAAAAGGGTTTTATTATTTGCTTCGTTTATTTTATTATAAAAATATAAAGATTTAAAATGGCGGTAAAAAAAATGCAAATATAAGGCAAAAATTTAAAAATTTCTTAAATAAAAAAAAATATTAAAACTTTTAAAAAAATAAAAAAACATTAAAAGCTTTTAATTAAATGTTATAATAACTCGATTTTAAAATTATTTAAATAATATAAATACCTTAAATTTAATTAAAATTATTTTTTAAATTAATTAAGTTTTATAACTTATAAAGCCGCTTTATTACCACTTACGATTTAATTAATTAAATTAAGCTTTTTTATAATTTAATTAAATGTATTTATAAAAAAAAGTTTTATTAAAAAAAAAACATATTTAAAAATGCCGTTATGTTTATAACGATTAATTAAATGTATTATTTTTAAAATAAAACTTTTTAATTAATTAAATAATAAATTTTAATTTTTAAAATAATTCGTTTATAAAAAGGTGGTTTTTAATAAAATTTAATTTTTTAAAAACGAAAAGTTTATTAAAAATTAATTTTCGCGTATAAATCGGTTAAATTAATAAAAACGATTATTTAAAACGATTACGTAATTAATTTATTTTAATTTAATTAACCTTGATTTTTAATATAAGTTATATAAATAAAAAAAAAACCTTTAATTTAAAGGATTTAATAACTTTTAAAAAGGTGGTTACGGGTGGCCACGGGTAGTTAAACGGGTGGTAAAATAAGTGGTTTATCGAAAGGTGGTTTAATAAAAAGTTTAAAAAATGGTATAAAAGGTGGTTTAATGGGTGACGAAAGGTTACACGGGTGGTTAAAAGGATGGTTAAGCTAAGGGTTAAAAAGGTAATTAAATAAAAAGTCGTATAAATGGTTTAAAAAGTGGTTTAACGGGTGGTTTAATAGGTGGTTTAACGGGGGATACACGGGTGGTTAAAAGGGAGGTTTAAAAGGTGGTTAAACGGGTGCGCGAACCGTGGTGGTGCGTGGTTTCGCCGGATGAAAAAAAAAAAAAAAACGGGAAATCGAAGAATCGAACCATTAACCTCCGGTTAAACTCGGGATATTGTGCCACTTAAACGGGTAGCTTTACGTTAAATTAAAAGGGTTTAAAAGAAAATAAATAATTAAATAAATAACTTAAATAATTTAATGTTTTTTAAATTAATTTATACGCGAAAAGTTTTTATTTATTTCGAATAAAAATCTTTTGTTTTAATTAATTAAAAGTTTTAACATATATAATATTTATAATATTAATTTATTTTTATAATAAAAACATTTAATTAAATTAAAAAATATAAGGTTTTAACACTTTTTTTTATTTAAGAAAATTTTAAAATTTTACTTTATAAAATAAAATAACATAATACTTTTTTTAAAATCGGGTAATAAAACGACATAATACCACCTTTAAAATTAAATAAAAAAATATAAAATATATAAGTTTTAATTTAAAAGCTTAATTTTATAAAAAAATAATAATTTATACTTTTATTATTTAATTATTTAACGTTACATTATATTTTATTATATTAATTTAATATTTAATTTATATATTAAATATTAAAATTCATTTTTTATCGTGAATTTAATTAATATAAATTTCATAAATACCCATTTATTAAATATATAATTAAAACCGCGCTTTAAATTCATCCCCGCTTTTAATAAAAAACGGTGTAAAAAATTAAAATAATTCGTTAAAATATATTATTTTAATTATAAATAATTAATTACATTTATTTCCTTTAACGCCCATGATATCCATGGTTTATTTTATAATATAACTTATTATACTTATTATATTATTATTAATAATACTTAAATTAAAAATAAAAAAATTATTAAATTATATTTTTTAAAACTTAATTTTATTAATAATAATATTTCATCCCATGAATGGTTTAAATTTATAAACGATATTTTTTTTTTAAAACGATATTTTTTTTATATTTTAACACATATTAATAATATATTAACTCGATTATTATTTATTTTTAATACTTTATTAATAAAGTATAAAAACCTTATATTTAATTATTTTTAATTTTTAAGAATAATAATTTTTATTTAAATTACCGAAGCTTTAAAAAGGTTTATAAGTTTAATTATTTATTTCATTTTATAATAACGTTTACTTTTTATACGACTCGCTTATAATATTTTATTATATAACAATATATTTATTTTCGTTTTAAATATTTCACATCATGTTTTTAATAACTTAAAGTTAATTTAAATTAAATAATATACATAAATATTTTAAAAATGTAAAAATGAAAAAAACTTATTTTACTCGTAATAACATAATATATTTCCAAGGTAATATTCACTTTTTATAAAATTAAAATAACATTATTATAATATTAAAACTTAATTTTAATAATATGGGAAAATATTATTTCGTCACGTATATTTTTAACACGTTAAATAAATTTAAAAATGTTAACATGAAAATATTTTAATTATATTATAATATTCCATGCTTAAATATTTTACGGGTTTTAATAAAATTCTTTTTCGTTCGTTTTACTTGGTTTATTTTCATTAATTTTATTATTATGTTTTTTAATAATAATAACGGTAATAAATTATATTTTATTAACTTTAAAAATAATAAATATAAACGATATACGAAAATGGTTTAAATAAAAGATTTTCTTAAATTATTAATTAAAACCACCGGAATTTACGGGATATTAACTTTAATTAATAAAAAACGAAAATTCGGTGAAATAAAACGAATTTATTTATTATAAATTAATTAAATGAAATTAATTAAATAAAAACGCTTATATAATAAAATTAATTAATTTTATTTAATACGTATAAATTAAATGGAATTAATTAAAAATGAAAATAAAAATTAAAAATGTAATGATTATTTTTTAAATAAAGAGTTTAATTCCGATTTTAAGTTATTTAAAAAAAAGTCACGGTTATATTTAAATAATGAAAAAAATAATAATAATAATAATGTAAAATATATTAAATTAAATATTAAAAATAACGTTAATTATATTATAAATTATATTTATTTAAATATAAAAAATAATCATTTATATAATATGCATTATAATATTATATTAAAATTATTTTTATTTATAATAAATTCAAGTTATAATAATCTTTAATTACTTAATGGTTTATAATTATTTTCATTTATATTAAATAACGTTATTAAATATTTAAATTTTTTTAAATTTAATTTTAATGAATATATTCGTTAAAATATCATTATACGTTTTTTTATATTATATATTTTTAATTTTCTAATTTAATATAAGCATATAAAAAGTTTATTTATAATTAAAAATGTTTTTTTTATAAATTAAAATAAATATTTATAAAAATTATATATTTATTTTTTATATTATAAAGTTTTTTATTAAGAAAGTTATATTATAAAGTATAAAATTATAATCGTTTTATATATAAAAAAATATATAAATGGTTAATTAATAAATTTATTAATCGGTTTATAATTAATTAATATTTAAGTTTAATAAAAGTAATTATACGGGAAAAACTTTAATATGTTTTTTTTTTATAATCCTTAACATTTAATAATTTATAAGTAATTTAAATAAAGAAAACTTTTAAATAAAATGGTTTTTATAATACGTTAAAATTCATAATTACGCAACGATTTTAATTTCAATTATTAAAAAAGATTTTTATAAATATAATATAATTTAACTTATTTATTAAAAACATTATTAAAGCTTAACTTATAAAAATGGTTTAACGAATTAAATTAAGAACTTAAAACCAGGTCCTTTAAATTCGGGAAGATTAAGAAAGCCGGAACGGGCGAGTTATATTTAAAGGCGGCGCCGGGGCAATTACTTTAAAATCATTGGTTATTAATTCGGAAGCGTTTTTATTTAAATTATTTAATTACATAAAAAACGATATTTAAATATATTAATTATTTTAAAGAAATTTAATAAGTAATAAAATAAAAGCATTTAAAGTTATGTAATTAATTAAAATAAAACAAGTAAAGCGACGATAAAATTAAATTATATAATAAATATAAAATTAATTATAAAATTACAAGTTAATAAAAGCCTTATTATTTTCATGGGTTAAGGATACGTACCTTAAGGGTATTTTTTAAATGTAATCGTTAAAAAAAAATATATATTAATTATTTAATTTGTTTTAATCGAAAAAAACACGTTAATTTACACGATTTAATTTAAGGAAAAAAGTTAATTTAAATGATTAATAAATAAACTAATTATACTTAATTAAAAAATTAATTTAATTATTAAAATAAATAAAAAAAATGATTTTAAAGTTTACGATGTTAACTTTTACCTTCATGCCTTGAATTTTTTATAAAAGGTTATTATATTGAAATTTTTTTTTTCTTTAAAAACGATATCGTTTAAAATAAAAAAATAAATGTATTTTATACCTAATTTATACCACGTTTTTACATCGTTTTATTAAATGTTAATTTAACTTTAATAAGTTTTAATTAATTAACGTTAAATCTTTAAATTATTTTTACTTTTATTAATTAAGTGAATTTTAAAGTTATGTGGGTTTTAATTTAACATGATATTTTTTTACCGCGATTAATTAAATGTATTATAATAATATGTAAATTTAAATAAAAGTTCATTAAATAACATTTAATAATTTAAAATTAATAAAGCTTATATAAAGAAAAATTAATTACGTAAAATTATAATAACTTATGGTTTATTTTTTTAAAAGTTAATTAATCACTTAAATTAAAGGTTTTTTTATTTATTAAAAATTAAGTTTTTAAATTATTAAAGGTAAAAAAATCTCGTTATTTTTAAAAGGATTATATTTATTATTATTAATTAAATGTTTTTTATTAATGGTGGATTAAAATTAAACTTTTTAATTAATTAAATTAATAAAATTCATTTAAGTTTCGAAATGGTCCGTTTATAAGTAATGGTTTTTTAATATAATTTAATTTTTTAAAAATGAAAAGTTTATTAAAAAGTGGTTTTCGCGCACGGATTAAATGTGGCAGCTTTAATTAATTAATTATATAAAGCGTTTACATAATTAATTCCTTTTAATTTAATTAACTTTAATTTTTAATATAAATTATATAAATAAAAAAAAACCTTTAAAATTTAAAAAAGTGGCCGAAATGTTAAAAAGGTGGTTATAAGTGGTTATAAATAATTAAAAAAGAAGTTTAATAAGGGTTTAACGAGTGGTTTATTAAAGGATAATTAAGTAAATAAATGGTTAAACCGGGGGTTAAATGGGTAATTTAACGGATGTTTAAACCAAAGGTAATTAAACGGGAAGTTTAAATAAAAGGTGGTTTAATAAAGGTTATACGGGAAGTTAAATAAGTGGTAAAATAAGTAATAAAATAAATGGTTCGTTAAAAAATGGTTTAATAAAAGGTTTAAAAGGTGGTATAAAGGGTGGTTTAATGGGATTTACATAAATGGTTTAACGGGGATTATACGGGTGGTTCATTAAAAGGTATATAAGTGGTTAAAAGGAAAGTTATATAAGTTATTTAACGGGGAATAAACAAGTGGTTAAATAAGAAGTTTAATAAAAAGGTGGTTTAATGGGTGATTAAGTAAAAAGCTTTAAAAGAAGCTTAAAAGGTAATTACATGGGTGGGCAAAGGCCGAATGATCGCGTACTTAATTAATAATGAGCGGTTTTATTATATAATAAAAGAAATAAAAATGTAAAACCAAGGAATCGAATTATTAACCCCCGGTTAAACTTTAAATATTATGTTATTTAAAAAGGTGGCCTCGCGTTTTAATATTAACGTAATTTTAAAAAAATAATTTCACATCACGCCTTACATCACGCTTTAAATTATTATAATGTATAATTAAAATAATTAAATAAATATAACCGGTATATATTAATAAATATTTTAATTAATTAAAAAAATCGGCTTTAATCCGGTGGAATTATATTATTAAATATCCATTTTAATATATATATAAAATTTTAATATAAATGTATAAAACTTTTATAAATATTTAAATATAAAAATTTTATATTTTTTTTTTAAAGTTTAATAATATTTTTTTTTTTTTAAAATTTAATAATTAACCATTATAATTTAAAATATTTCATTATTTCTTTTTTTTTTAAAAGTATAACGTAAAAAAAAATATATTTATACGATTTAAAACTTTAATGTTTTAACCTTCGTATATATGCACGATTTTATTAAATATATAAGATTTTTTTTTTTTTTTTTTAAAGTATATAAATACGTATTTTTTTAAGATTTTTTCATTTTAAATATGTGAATATATTATTAAAATAAAAAGTAATAAAATTATTTTAATAATTAACTTTTTAAACCCGTTTTTTTTTAAATTATATTTATTTTAACCACTTATTTTACCATCGTTATATTATTTAAATAATAATCATTATTAACCATTTATTCATATACATTATAAATTTTAATTATTAATTAAATTTTATAATAATGGTATAAAATATAATTAATTTATTAAAAAAATTCTCATTATATTAAAACTTACTTATAATCGATTAAAGTTAATAAATTTTAATTATTTTATAAGATATATAAGTTAATATTAACATTATTAAAAGTAATATAAATACCTTTAAAAAGCTTTTTTATTATTAATATTTTTTCAACGAATGTTATTATTATTAACATTTACTTTAATAATCTTAAAACATTTATTATTATTATTAACATTCGTTTTAATAATTTCGAAAAAACCGTTATTATTATTAATACTTGCTTTAATAAATTTAAAACTCGCATTTAAATTTCGTAAGTATTTAATATATTTAATTATTTATTTATTAATATATTAATTAAAATTTTATTATAAAAACATTAATTTAATTACACATTTATATAATAATAATATCATATTATTAAATATCGAATTAAAACCATTTTAATTAATATTAAATAATTAAATTATTAAAGATTTTATAATATTTATATCGGGTATTAAAGCTTTTAATGATACGAAATTATATAATAATATTATAATAAATGTTTATATTTTATTAAGTTTTAAAATTAATAAGTTATTACAAGCTTTAAGTTTAAATATAACGGGGAATATTAATGTAAAAAAATAAAGGTTATTATAAACATGTAACATTATTTTCTTTTATTATTAAAAATTAAAATTAAATAAATAAATGGGTTAATAAATTAATGGATAAATAATAAATGGGTTTTTAAGTAATTAAGTATTAAGTATTAAATATTAGGTTTTTAAATTCTTAAGTTTTTAAGTTTTTAAATATTAATTATTAAGGTTTAATATTTTTTGTTTTTTAAAATATTAATGTAAAAAAATATTTAAATAATATATAAGTGCATACCATTTAAAGTTGTTTTAATACATTAAACGTATTTATTTTTTTTTAATTTTTTTTTTTTAAAAAATATAATTTAATAAAGTTATCGTTAATTTTATTAAATATTCCATTTTAATGTTTATTTATTTATTAAATAATATTTAATTTATTATATACGTCCCACGTATTAATAATACTTTTCCCCACATATAAATCCTTATAAAAACACATGTATTTTTAATGTTTATTTTATATACTTCGTTAATTTACTTTTAAAAAAATTTTACTTATTTTTATATTTATTTATATACTTTCCTTTTTCTTTTATTTTTATTTTTTTATTATCTTATTAAATTTTTTATAATTACATATTTAAATAAATCTTATAAAATGCTTTTAAATAAGTTAAATTACATTTTTAAAAAATTATTAAATAAATGAAAAATTATATTAAAAATTAAATGCATTTAAAAAATATTAAATAAAATAACCCCATTACACCTTTTAATATATATGGGCGAAACGTGGGTTAAATTAATTAAATTAAAATGGTTTATTAATATTTTAATTTTTTATATAAATTATATTTAAATGGATGTATTTTTTTTTATATTAATTAAAAAAATGGATTTAAAACTTTATTATAAACCTTATTATCGCTTTTTAATAACCTTTTTTAATTTAATTATTAAATTTAAAAAATTAAAAGATTATTTTTCATTTAATTTAAAACGTAACGATTTAATCGATTTATTGGATAAATAAATAAATTTATATATATAACTTTAAGTTTTAAAAATACAAAATAATTAATTAATAAAAATAATAACATGTAATAAATAAGAAATTCTTAATTATATTATATAATCGTTTATTAATTAATGAAATGTAAATCGTTATTTTTTAAAATTAAATAATGAAATAACGTTATTTATTTATTTACTTTTTATATGCGAGTTTTTTATAATATTTGGATTTAAGAAATCCCGACCATTAACAAGTGTTATTTATATAATTAAAGGGTTTTTTCGAAATTTAAAATTTTAAAGTTTTTTGGTTTTTTTTTAAGTTTATTATAAAATTCCTTAGGAATTATTTTATTAATTATTTTAAAAGTTTATATTTAATATCAAGTTATAAAATTATTTATATTATTTAAATAAGTTATGTTAATTATTAATTAAATAACTTTCCGCTTTTTTATTAATTTATTATTTAACGAAGAATAATTAACGATAAAAAATATAAAAAATGAATTATTTAATAAGTTAAATAAATTATTTAACACATTAAATTAATTATTATTAATAACTTATAAAATAACGGTTAAAATTTTAATAATGTTAATAAGTAAAAATATATTATTTATAAAGCTTTTTTTTATATTTAATAATTTAAGCGTTCGTGGATTTAATTTTATTAAAGGTTTAATTATAATATTTTCCGCGGTTAAATTTAACTTTTTAACTTTTAATAAAATAATAAGTTATTTTTTTATTATAATTAGATTTATATTATTAAGTAAAAATGATTTTTTTTTAATAAATATTAATTATTATTTTTTTTTAATTAATTTTAACGAATTATTTTGCTTTATACGTTTAAGCTTTTACGACGGAGAAAATTATTTTTCTTTTTATATAATAATTATAATATTTGAAAATTTATTTTTATTTAACATATTAAAAGTAAGGTTAATAAAAATTTGTTTTAAAAAAGTGATTACATTTATAATAAACGTAATATTTTATTAATATATATTAATAATATATAAAATATAAATAAAGTTTTAATATATTTAATTTATTATAACATTATATTAAATAAGTTATTATGGTGTTTTTATGGATTTTAAACACATGGGTTAATTTGGTAAAATATATTTATGTTCATTTTAATTAAAGAAAAAATTATTATTTAATTTTTTATTTTAAAAAGTTCTTTTTTTTAATTATATAAATGAAATAAAAGAAAATAAAAGGTGTTTTTTTTTCATTAATATAAATGAAATGGAAAAAAACGAAAAAAGCTTTTTTTTCGTT
The DNA here is from genome assembly GCA_022836615.1 of Annulohypoxylon bovei var. microspora. Taxonomy (NCBI): domain Eukaryota; kingdom Fungi; phylum Ascomycota; class Sordariomycetes; order Xylariales; family Hypoxylaceae; genus Annulohypoxylon; species Annulohypoxylon bovei. The sequence goes on from MU405381.1 coordinate 9,602, forward strand.
AACGTAAATAATATAAAAAAAAATAAAAAGAACCTTTTACTTGTTAATATAAATGGGATAAAAAAAAATAAAAAAGGTTTTATCCTTGGTTTTGTAATTAAAAAAGCAATTTGTTTTTAATATATAATTACATAAGCGGTATAAATTTTATTAATTATGCCATTAAATAATTTAAAAAATGTTATTTTATTATTAAATAATATATTTATTATTATATTTTTATAATTTTTAAGCTATATTAATTTAATGTTAAAATGCGGCGATATTTTTATAAAAAAAACGAACTTCATTTTATAATTAACTTGTATATAAGTTTGCTTTTTATTAAATTTATACTTTTAAACGATATTATTAATAAATTATTTATATAAAATGTAAAAAGTTTATTTTTTAATGTAAAAAATTATAACATTCATTATTTTTAAAATATATTTATTAAATTAATTTTAAATTTAACTTTAATTTAATTTATATTTTCCAAGCTTAGTTATTAACACGAATGTAGCTTTTTTACCATTTTCGTTAATATAATATTAATATAAATATATATTAATTTTTAATTTAATTATCACATTATGTTAATTAAAATAAAGTTATTACGCTGCTTTTAATTAAGCATTTATTTTTTTAACGTTATTATAATTATTTAATATATTTATAACGATTAAATTATTATTAATTAATAAATAATTATTAAAAATAAATAAGATTAAATTAATATAAAGTTACGCATATCGGGATGTATTTCGATAAACATTTAAAAAGTTATTTAAATTGTAATATAAAGTAATTTAAAGCTTAAGAAAAGATTTAAAAAAGGATTTAAAAAAAAGTAATAAATAAAATAATAAATAAAGCGGTAAATAAAGTAATAAATAAGGTAATAAATTAAGTTATGAATTCGATAATTCTTTAAATTTTTTACATTCTTCTTTCCATTAATTAATAATAAAATAATAAAAAAATAACTTATAAAAAAAATAATAAATAAACCAATTAAAATTAAAGAATTTAATGATTTTTATATAATTTATATTTAATTTTATATAACATATTTTAAATAACGTTCATTTAATATCTTTTTCAATTATTTTAATGGAATGGATCGTTTTAATATAATTAAGTTTAATTAATATAAGAAAAAAAAAAAATAAAAAAAAAGGGGGTAAAATAAATTAAGTATATATAAAACTTACATATGTAACGAAATCGTTTAAAAGGAAACATAATTATATTTATATATAAATATATTATAATTTTCTTTTACCATTTTATGCGTTTTCGGCGATTTTATATTCCGTATTATTACGGAACGCTTTTTTAAATTAATGTTCCCGGTAATTATTATTTAATATAAAACGTTATTAATCGGTATAAATCGATTGTTATAAAAAACGTATTTAATATTTATTAAAGTGGTTAATTAAATAAATTTAAACCATTTTAATCGTACGAGTAATTAATAAAACGTAGAAAATAAAAATTAATCGTTACATTAAATTTATTATTTACTTATAATAAAATCATTAAAAATGGGTTATATGTAAATAAATGTTAATAATATTATAAAGCATTATATATTCTTTATCTTTTCATTATTTAATTAATTTTTTTTATTAAATAAAATGTATATTAAATATTTAAATAAATAATTTATAAGATTAAATTTTTCATTATTATTAAACATTATTCCTCGCATATGAATTATTTTTAATAACGTTTTTTTTAACTTTAATATAACCACAAAAGCCTTAATAAGCATTAAAAGTACTTTTTTATTTATAATTAAAAAAGTTTTAATAAGCGTTATAAGGTGTAATTTAAAGGATTTTTTATTAAAATCTTAACATCGGTAAACTTGTATTTTTTTAATTATTTGTAAAATGGTAAATTTATTATTATAACCGGTTATAATTTTTAAGGGTAATTAAATGGTTAATTAATGAAAAGGAAGAAAATAATATTATATAATTATTATAATTTAAAAGAATTTTAAGGTAATTTTTATTAAACACTTCGTGGTAACTTTAATATACAAGGTATTTAATTTTAAATTAAATTAAAAATAAGTTAAATTAATATTTAAATTTAAATTCGTATTAAATTAAAGCTTTAATTTAAAATATTAAGTTATTAAATGTTTATTAATTATTATAATTATTATTATAAATATAATGTGATGGAATACACCGGCGGTTTTTATTTATATTAATAATAAATTTAACCACCAAAGAGGTTAATAATAATTCCCAAAAGTTAAAAAATCTTCTTAAATAATAAGTAATTAAATATTCAAGTAATGTAACATATATTTTATTAAAGATTTTTCATAATATTTTAAAAATGTTTTTAAATTATATTAATAATGTTAAAAAAACCAATAAAGTTAATTTTTAACTTTATAATGAAATTAATAAAAGTAAATTACCGATTATTACTTAATTTAATGATTTAATTATATATTATATTAAATTAAAAAATAATTAAATATTATTAATATGTATTAAACGAATAATTAAATGATTAAATAAATGAATGGATGAATATAAAAGAAAAGTAAATAATTTTTAATAAAATAACATGAATGTTTTATATACGTATAAATTTAATAATGAGTGAAACAATTAAAAAATTAAATGAAATTTAAGTTTACATTAAATAAATCGTTAATTTATTAAAGTTTAATTATAATTTAAAATAACACTTTTTTACTTTTAAAAAATAATAACGTATGTTAATTAAAGAAAAAAAGAAATAACAAGATTACGAATAAATGGTTTAAGCGTGGTTTAATAATATTAATATTAAATAAATCGAAAATGTATTTTCGGATTATATTAAAAACGGCTTAAAAATAAATTAAAAAGAAAAAGAAAATCTAAACCCTTTTTTAAAACATCTTATATAAAAATAATTTTAAAGTATATATAATAAGCTTTTAATAAATTTAATAAATTAAAGGATTAATAATGTAATTTTAAATTATATGGTAATTAAATTCGTATTAAATTTATATTAAAATTAATTTAAGAAATTACGCGTTTATTTAAAATTATGCTTTTAATGTTTAAAAAGTATAATGTTAATGCTTTAAAAATATAAAATTATTTAAATATGTTAACTTATTTTAATATTAATTTTAAAGGGATTATATATTTTATTAAAATTAATTTGAAATTATATTTATATAATGTAAATAATAAAAATAAAGAAATTAAATAAAAAGGATTTAAAAAGTTTACCGTAAATATAATGTTTAAAATAAATATTAAACTTCTTTGCAAATTTTTATATTAATTAATTAATATTATATAATTAATTTTATTTTAATTAAAAAAAAAGCTTTAAAATTAATACTCTTTAATTAATATTATATGTAAAGGTTTTAAAAAACCAGCTTTAAATTAATTTAAAATCGGTTTAAAAAAAATTAAAAATAAGTTTTAAATTAATTTAAATAAAGGATTTAAATAACAATGTTAAGCTTATTATTAATTTTATATTTATATCGGAATTTATTATTATAAATATGTAAATTTAAAAATATTTATAAATAATTTTTTAAATTAATTTAAAAATGATTTTTAATACGATTAAATGGATATTATAAAATTTATATTATTATATTAAAAGAATATTAAAAATAAGAAAAAGAAAATATTAATAAAAAAGCTGCGGAATAAAACGTTTATGTAAATAATAAGCTTAATTTATGTTTAATTTAAAATTAATTTTTATTTATATTTATTTAATTATAAATTATTTTATATAATTACTTAATTTTATTAAAGAAATCCTCGTTTTTTTTATATATTAAAATATTATGGTAATATTTATGAAACGAGGGTTTTATGCGTTTTTAAACGAAATAAAGTGAATTTTATTAAGTTTATTTAATTTTTTTTATATCATTTTAAAATTAAGTTTAATATGTATTTTTATAAATCTTTTTTATTAAATATTTATTTAATTATAATGTAAAACTTTATTATTTCACTTTATTATTAAAGAATAATATTAATTATGTTAATTTTTAATTTTTTCGAATATTATATATTAATGGGCCATTAAATTAATTTAAGCCTTTTATTTATTTATTTATAAAACGCATTACGATTAAGTTTTAAAATTATAATTACAACCATTTATAAAAAATTAAAATAATTATTCATTACGTTTATAAAGTTTAATTTAATTTATATATTCCGTATAATTTTAAAATATTTTAATTTATAATTTTCGTTATTCATGGATTATATATACATTATTTATTATTATTAATAAAGTTATTTATATAATTTAAATAAGATTTTATAAAAATAATTTAAAATTATAAAATGTTAAAGTTTATAATAAATAAAAATCTTATATTAACCGAGTAAAAATTATATTAAAATTAATTTTAATCCGTTTTTAAATTAAATTAAATTATATTTAATTATGTTAATAATTTCAGGTAAATAACTTTTAAAAGGCTTATTTAACGTTAAATATAAAGTGTGTTATAAACGTTATTATTTGTAAAGAAAAGTTTATATAATATTTTATAAAAATTGTTTTTATTAAAATTTAACGTAAATTCGAGTTGGATTTAAAACGGTTTAAAAATAAACGTTAAATTTAAAAAATTTATTATTTAAAAGTAAAGAAAAATATTAATAAATACGTCGTTATTTATATAATAAAAAAATAAACGGAAACGTTTTAAAATTACGTTTATATTTAAATGGATTTATCGTTTAAAATGGTTTATAAGTAAATTAATTTGTATTTAATTATTAAATTAAATGAAATTATAAACGATATAATTTTAATGAATTATAAATAAAAGTAATATTAATAAATTATAAAAATCGAAACGTTTATTTATATATTCTTTAATTAAAAAATAACACAAGTATATTATTAATTATTTTATTATTTATTTTATTAACTTAAAGTAATATCGGGAACTTTAATGTGTTTTAAATATATATAAAGAACGCATTAAAAACAAATTAATACCTTAATTTTTATTATTATTTTAAACATATGTAAAAAACAAGCATATGGGTTAAGTTAATATTTAAAAGGTATACATATAATATATTATTTTTAAATTATTTTTAAATTGTTTTTAAATTAAATATTAATTTATTTTAAGCTTAAACCTTTTAAAATCATGGTAAAAACATTTATTATATATTATAATATTTTACAAGGTTTATTTATAATGTGGGTTTCATAATAAATTTCCTTAATGTAATTTAAATGTATTTTTAAATTAAATATTTGGTTTATTTTTATAAGCTTATTTATTAAAAGTAATTAACGTAATGATTAAACTTTATTTAAATAAATAAATTATTATAAAATTAATTTAAAACTAATTTTAAAACGAATAAAGTTAATTTTATATAAAAATTAAAAATTAATGGGAAAATAAATTATTAAGTTAACTTTAAAAGAAATTATGTTAAATTTGCTTTAAAATTAATTTTATAAATTAATTAAATATATTAAAACATATTAATATTAATAAAAGCGAGCATTTTATAATTAATAATTTTATTAAAAAATTAATTTCATTTTTAATGGTTATAAAGTTATAAATGTTAATTTAAACTAATTTTAAAACGATTTTAAATTAATTGTTATTTAGTTTTTATAAGTTTATTAAAAATCATAAAAAGCGGTTTACGGTTTATAAAAAACATAATATCTTTTATAAGCAAAAAAACATATCCATAAAAACGTATTTCGTGCGTAAAATAAAAAATTAAAATAAATTAAAATTACTTTATAATTACATTATAATATATATTTAAATAACTTTTAATTAAATATTTTAATAAATAAAAATTACCGTAAATAAATGGAAAAAAAAAATAAAATCCATTGTTTTTTTTTAATTTTTTAAATACGTTTAATAATATTAATATCGTTTTAAATTAATTTAAAATTAATTTAAAATTATTATTAAGGTTTAATAACTTATTATAATAAATTAATAACATAAATTTAACGAATAATAACGAAAGTATTATATAAATTAAAAATAAACTTAACGCATTTTTAAATTAATAAATGGATTTTTATAAATCATTTAACTTTAATAAATCATAAAAACGGCTTAATTTTAATTTAATTTAAAATTAATTTATATTTATAAAATTACTTAAATTTAAATTATCGGAATATTTGAATTATATAATGTAAAATAATTAAAAAAATCGTTTTAAATTTAATTTATAATTGTTTTTATAAGATATTAAGTTTAATTTACTTTTATTTAAAAAGCTTTTATAATTATCATTAAGTAAATTTAAAAAAAAAAAAATTTAATATATTTTAACATTATATTACGTTTAAATTAATATAAATGAAATTATTTAAAAGTTTTTATAATTATTAAAGGTATTTTCGAAGTTAAGTTTATGGAAAAAAAAAATAAAAAAATTATGTTAAAAAATAATTGAAAAAAAAAACTCGGGTTAAACGAATATTAAAGGCTTGTAAATTAAAAGAAAAAGAATGAAATTTATTTAAAAAATTAAGGTAAAAAAAATTATAAATCGGATTTAATAATATTAATATATATAATTTTTATATAATTTTTATAAAATCTTTACGTAATATTTATATATTTTTATTACGTTAAATTTATTTATAACGTTTATAACGTATATTAATTATTTTAATAATGAATGAAAATTTAACACGGTTTATACGCGATTTAATAAATATATATTTATTTTTAATAAAATAATGTTTTTTTAATTTTTTTTTTTATATATTTATTTATTATTTTATTAAATAAATTAATTTTATATTTTATATATTTTTCGGAAATCTTTTATTAATTAAAAATAACCACCGTTATTTCCGCTTTTACCTTCGTTATCGCGGCTTTTTATAATAATTTAAATGTTAATAAATTAATTATTTTATATTTAAGTTAAATTAAATTTAAATCGCATTAAAATTATTTTTAAATAATGCTTTATATGTTATTTTATTTCTTATTATAAATAAAGCTTAACTTTATATTATCGGTATGTTTTTAATTTATTTTAGAATTATTATTTATTAATTTTATATAAGCTTTATTTTAAAAGTTAATTTAAGGTTTTACCTTTTTAATATATTTTTATTAAAAGTAATTTAAAATTGGTTTTTAATTAAATTTAAATGGTATTAACTTAAGTTATTAATTTATTATAAGTACTTATATTTAACGGTTTTTATTTAATTAATTAAATATTTAATATTAAAATTAATTTAAATGTTTTAATAATCTTTTTTTAAATAATTATTTAAGTTACGATATATATATATGTTTTTAAATCGATTTAAAATTATATTCATTAATCCGTTTATTTAATTATTTTATTATTATTAATTTTAACTTAGTTTATAATTAAACGTTTTAAAACGTTAATACGATTTATATTATTAATAAAAACTTTTAATTATTTAATAATTTTATAATAATTTTATTTAATTATAGCGGTACTTATATATTATGTATAATAATTAAAGTAAATAAAGTTTAAAATTATTTTAAAATTAAATTAAAAATAATCTTTTAATTATTTTTTATTAAATTTATGGTTTAATTAATTGTATAAAAATAATAATAATTAATATGTAAATATATTTAATTAATATTTAAATTAATTTAAAATTATGTTAATTTTTATTTAAAGTTATGCGTTGGTTTATTATTATTAATGAATGGTGTTAATTTTATTTCGTTTAAAAGTTTAAGTATAAAAATTATAAATTAATTTTTAATTAAATTAATTATAAATTAATAATTTAACTTTTTTTTTTTTTATTTACTTCGTTATAAAATGTGAACTTATAATGTGAATTTATATTAAAATTATATTAAAATTATATTTAAATTAATATTTATAAATAATATAATAATGAATTTTATAATTATTTTAATTAACATTTTTTACGATTTATAAGTTATTTTATAACGTTTTATATTATATTAAAATCGTATTTAAATTAATGTGGATTATTTTTTAAAAAAAGTATTTTAATTATTATAAATTAATTTTATAATGCTTTTTATATTAATTTATTAATTTTTATATTCTTAATTTATATAATTAAAAAACATTTTTTTTATTTTTTATTTTTACGTTAAATTAAGCAAAGGCTAGCTTTAAATTCTTATAATAATGATATTATATATAATGTTTTTAATTATTTAAGGTTATTTAAACGATTACGATAAAAGAAAGTACTTGTACGGAAAATTATTTTAATATAACCTTCGTTTGAAAATTTTTTTTTAAACTTTTTTATTTTATTATCGCCGCCATGTACGTAAAATGATTTAATAAATCCGATATTTATTCATTTACCTTTAAATTAATTTAAAAATTATTTTTTTTATTTATTTTAAAGCTTTTTTTTTTAAATGCTTTAAAATCTTAATGTTATATTTATTTTAATTTTATTTTAAATTAAATTTTAATTTATTATATAAAATTCATTTATATTTTTTCGATTTTCTTTATAAGGAATTAATGAATTTCTTAATTTAAATAAATTATTTTAATTATAATTATAAATTATTAATAATATAAATGAAAAAAAAAATAAGGAAATAAATAAAGAAATAAATAAAGAAATAAATGAAGAAATAAATGAAAAAAAAAGTGAAATTAAATTAAAATTAAATTTAAATTAAATTTTTTTAAAATTTCTTTTAAATTATAAATGTAAAAATAAGTTTAAATATAAAGAATTAAAGCATAATAAGTTTAAAAAGGGTTAATTTTAAATTATTTTTTTTTTAAATTTAAAATTCGAATAATAAGTTTTAATAAATTTTATTTAATAAAATAATTTATTTTTTATTAATAATTTATAAACGAATTAAATATGTTTTCGTTTTATACCGGTTTTTTTAATTATAAATATAAAGGTTTTATGCCTTTATATTAAAAGTGGTGTATAAATAAAAATTTATCCGTAAAATAATTTAAAATTATTTTAAAAATTAATATATAATTTAAATTAATACCGTTATTTTTGTTTTTTCGAAAACATTTAATTAAGTTAATGTTAACTTTTTTTAATTTGATTTTTTTTTAAATTTTTATTAATATTATATTTAAAGAATTTAAGTTGAAAATAAAAGCGATAAAAATTATAAAAATGAAAATAATAAATTCGTTTTTAAAATAATTTTAAATTATATTAACATTAAATTTAAATTAATTAATATTTTTTATAACTTTAATTATAATGTAAAATTAATTTTTATTTTATTTAAACGTAAATATTTAATTTATATTTATTTGAATTTAATTAAATTTAATATAATTTTAAATAACGAACGTTTTTAAAAATCGTAATTTTAATTATAATGATTTTTTTTTTTTAAAACGTTTAATAAAAAAATATTATATTAATTTTATAATTATTTATAATATAAAATATTAATGTAAATTAAAAGTTATATTTATATAATTAATTTAATTAAATTCATTATAAGTGTTAATTATATTATAAAATAAATGAATTTAAATTATTTTAAAATTTTATTTAATTTTTACGATTAATTATAAAATAATATTATATTAAAATTAAACTTAATATAATTTTAATATAATTTTAATATAATTTTAATATAGTTTTTAAATTAATAATTACATCACATGATTAAATAACTTAAAAACTAGGAGGTGGTCCGAGCTAATCGCCGAGAAGTGGTCCGAGCTAGTCGACGAGGTGGTCCGAGCTATGAGCCCGTGACTATCGACCCCCGGCCAAGTGTTCCGGTCTACATATGTATATATTTTGATAGTCCCGACAACCGCCGCAGCTTTTTATCCGGCGCCCCAGTAAGACCTACTGTCTATCCTGCATAAAGCCATGGATCATCGAAGGGATTACTAAAGCTACCTAGATAGGTAACTTCTAGCATCTCTTTCACAACCATTTCGCCCTAGAAGAGGTGGCGTGTCTGATCTCATCTCCCCTCTATACTATCAACAAGTTTGCCTATAGTTATCACTTTATATCATACGCGAGGCCACCCGTTCGGGTGGCACAATATCCCGAGTTTAGCCGGAGGTCGATGGTTCGATTCCCCGATCTCCCGGTTTTATTTTTTTCTCATCCGACGAAACCACTTACAACCACGGTTCGCGCACCCGTTTAACCACCCTTTGAGCCTCCCCTTTAGCCACCCGTGCTGCTACCCGTTTAACCGCTCGTTGAACCACCTGTAACCATCCCGTAAGCCACCCCTTATCGAACCCCTAAGCCACCCGCCGGGCCTCCCGTTTAGCTACCCTTTAAACCACTGATCTAACCCCCGGTCTAACCCCCGGTGAACCTCCCGTTGAACCTCCCGTTGAACCACCCGTTAAACCATCCACCCGATTAACCACCCCTTAAGCCACCCGTGAAGCCACCCGTCTAACCACCCGTGTATCCCCCGTTGAACCACCCCTAGCCACCCGTTGATCCTCCTGCTTAGCCACCCGTAACCACCCTGCCACCCCCGGCTGTTGAACCACCCGTTCAGCCACCCGTGGCCACCCGTAGCCACCTTTCTAACGCTTTGGCCACCCTCTCGGGGGTTGCTTAGTCACCCAGCTTAGGGGTCTTTTTTACGCGTGCTACCTAGCTAGGTCAATTACATAAGCATCTTAGGTAATCAATTCGTCGCTGCCACCTATCTGGTCCGTGCGCGAGAACCAGCTTTTGGCAAGCTTTTCGTTTCTGAAAAACTGAATCTTGTCGAAAACCACCCTCTCGCGAACGGACCACCTCGAAAGCTGAGATCTGTGGATTTGATTGGTTGAAAAGCCCCACCCACGAGACGATGCACCCAATCAATCGCCGTGGACATAACGGCCTCTTTGGAGATAACGGGGTTTACACACTTTTTAGCGCCGGAGATCCGGGATTACCGCGATAGGAGATTTTTGATAAGGATGGACCATGGAGAAAAAAAGGAAAAAAAAAACACACCAAAGCTGTACCCGTTCAATTACCCTCGTTAAACTCGGGTAATGCTCGACTGCACTCCGGCTAATGATACCGTACTAGGAGGGGACCCGTAGTTTAATAGATATCTATGAACTACCAAGTATCTAACAACCCACGTAAGAAAAGGATACCCGAAGGATCGCCATTCTAGCCCTCTGAAATCTTCAGTAGTTTTACAATGTGCGATTGAGAATGGTCGTCTTTGGCCACCTCAAACGAGCCTGCTCATTTTATATTCCAAACTCCGCCCATGCAATAGGACCTATCTCCCCAGTACGTCAACCGGCTTTCGTGTCCCCTAGCGCCAGTGGCAGTGACATATTATAATACAGCGGCGACGTGTCGGTTGATTCCTCTCATCCTGTTATGTAGATCCGTATTAGTCGTACCCTATTTCTTTGTTGGAGAAGTTCGTCCGTAACTGAGTAACCATCCTCAGCTCGTTTTTTATTAAATCTCACGAATCATTATAGGAAGAAGGCTGGATTAGGTTGTGGTCGACGGAGAAATTGTGCCTTGCTTAACAGCTTAGGAAACATGGCGCTATGCGTAGAACGCCTCCACAAAGTAGATGAAGCCAAACGCCAAAAATGCAACAGCACCTCCTATCGTCACTATTGAAACGTACAAGTTAGCTATTATTCGTCCAGGTCGAACAGTCCAGAGCCTTTCACAACTTACCAACTTTCAAGCTTACTCTACCGGCGATGGCCCTGCCGCCAACGACAGCCACGCCGGTACAGCATGCATGACCGAGCACGGCACCCAAAGTTACCCACCAGTAGTCCTGACCAGCAGCCATAGCAATTGTCGCGATCTGACTACGATCTCCCCATTCGCCCAAGAAAGTCATGACGAAAGTCTGCACCCATGCGGGGCTTAGTAGTAACGAGAAGAGATTCGCTAGGCCAGTTCCGAACCCGCCAAGAATGCCGCGTTGGGGCGACGGGCTCCTACCTGGCGAGGTCGAAGGACTGCGAGGCGGAGTCGGGAACCGAGATTGCGACCTCGACTTCCGGTCGCGGTTGAGTCCCATTTCGAGGGCATACGGAGACAAGGAGGAACGCCGTCTACCTTGCTTCAAGGCCTGATGCTCCTTCTCCTGAAGCTCCATCTCAACCTCTTGCATCTCTGCTGTGACACCCTCGTCCGGATCCATAGCCATACCCTCGCGTAGCATTTTAGCGCCGAAAACAAAGAATAGCCCTGCAGCAAGGAAAGCCGTTACTCTCTTAGGGATCAGAGCTGGCACCGTATGACCCAAGACGGCGGATAGGACGGTCATGACCATCAGGGCACCGAAGGCGGCCGAGAAGACAACCATACGGTCGTGTTTCATAGCCATGAGCGCGGCAACGAGGAATGTTTTGTCGCCAACTTCGGAGAAGAGGATCATGGTAAGAGAAAGAACGAAAGAGTGAAGGGGTTGGATAATGCCATCATTGCCCTCGTCGCCTTGCTCGAATGCACCAGTGGTTGACTTGGTAGGTTTGGATACGTCAAGGTGGTCTTTGTTAGCCGAGTTAGGGAGTGGATTCGGATCGTCGCGTAGTTTATCTGGCAAGTCGGAAGGTTTCTATGTGACAGGTTAGCTCACCCCGAAGATAAGGACGAAGATCAGGAAAAAGATCAGGTAGTGTTTCAATGTCCTACCTCAAGACCAGTGACATCTTCAGGCGTCTGGTGTAAGTCGACCTTGCCCTTTTCCTTCTTGTTAACCTTCTCGCTCGGAATCTTCTTTTGCTCGCTGTGGGGTAAGGGTGGCTTTTCTTTAGGAGTCTCGGGCACGTTCTCGACTTTCTCTCCAGTCTCTCCCTCTTTAGCCTTCCTAGCCTTGTCCTTCTGGCTCACTCCACCCTCCGTACCAGTAGTACCTTGCTTAGGAGGTTGACGATGAGGGTCGTCCATGACGCCGTCGTTGCTTTCAGGTATTTTCTTTCCATCAATGACAGTGGGATCTATCGGTCGATCTTTCAGGACGGGGAGAGCTTTAGGTTCCGCCACATCATTCGAGTCGCCCTTTTTGCGTCCCTTGTCGATGCTTACGAAGGGACCCTCGTGTGGCATACCGTCGTTGCCATCTACGGGAGCATCCTTGGTGCCGACGTCAAATTTAGATGTCTTTGGAGACGTGACGGTCGAGTCGAGAGGGGATTGGGAGGATGCACTATCGGCACCAACCGCGGAAGCATCCTTGACGGATTTCGCGTCGAGTGAAGAGGTGGCAAAGGCCAATGAAGGTAGAAGTAAAAGAATAAGCGGTGCTCGTTGCGGACCGAGTCTCATGATGGGCACGGAGTTTAATAATCAGTGGGATTGAAGATGACAGGGTATTCGTAGTGACCGAACTAGGTGAAATAGGAGGTAACGCGACTACTGCTCTACAGAAGCGACAGTGTCCCTTAGAAAAACAGCGGGTGAATTAGTGCAATGAGAAGAAGGCGAGACGACGACGAGATGTTCCGAAATGGAGGTGAGCATAGGAAGGATATACAGAAATGACACGGCAGGGAGAAAGGGAGAAGGACAACGCCAGAGGAAAGAAAGACCCGGTCCCAAATAATGGTAAGAAGGCTGAATATTATTATAGAGTATTGTGTTGAGCAAAGCTGGAATCTTTATAAAAGGGGTGAAGAACTTAGAAGATGGAGAATGAGAGAGGCAGTGCATCCCATCGTATGTATGTACGCGACAGGAGAATTCAGATCTAGGAGCCAGGGGTCAAAGTTCCAGTATCAGTAATACCCACTTATTTTACCTACCGTACCTACCTGCATACGTAACCGGACTTCCAAGGTTTAATATTTAGACACAGTACCTTTCTTATGGGTCCAAGCACGTATATCCATATACCCACCTATCCATATATCCATATATCCATATATCCATATATCCATATATCCATATAACTTCATGCGTATAATTATATAATCTATTACATACAAATAACTAACTTGAAAGAAACGAATCATAGTCCGTGCACAAACAAAAGGTGTTTATTTACCTTGAAATTCTGATTGGGGAAGAACCCTGAAAAATAACCCTTTACCCTAACCCTGATCAAATACATAAGGTTACCTATTCTCAAATTATATTTCTTCATGTTCTAGAATAATTTCTTTAATCACCTTGTCACCACTGCCCCCGGACGAACTTTTCCATTACATCCATCATGGCTGGGCGTCGCCGTCCAGTAACGCGTCGGACCGAGTCCGTTGAACCTATTGGTGGCCATGTTACAAGGCAAACCCGACAAAGTGCTAGACGTCCTGAGGCGTCTATAGAACTTGAATCTCAGCAACAAACCGAGACCCCTCGAAGTGGACCCTCTCGCCGTCGCCGTAAGAGCCTTGAGAATGTTGCAGCAGACAGCTCCCCGAAAAGTGCAACTAATCATGCTAGTCCCGAGCTTGGAAATTTAGGTATTTCATTCTAACCTACCCTCACTAATTCGTATCTAATCGTTATATAGGTCTACTTCAAGTAACTGAACCTATGTCGCCTCATGATGGGCCATTGTTCGAAATGGAGGACGTTCATGAACCGCCCGAAATGGAGGCTGATAGAATTCAAGACATGCTTGATTTTGACATACCTAAGCTGACGCGCTGGACCGATAAGCTATATGGTATTTTGTTATCTCTCGATGACAACAAGCCAAACGTGGATGACTGGACAAAATTAACCAGCTACAGGAAATCTTATAGCCATGCCCGTCTTCCCTTTGCTAATAATAGCATGCCCTTCATCAAACCCATCAACCTCTCCGAAGAGTACGACCAGGCAGTGAGATCCAAGATCCAAATTGCTATCTACTCTGGAAACCTCGTGTCACTTCTCACATCGCTTGCGGATGTCGGGTTCAGAAAAGCAAACCCATCATCGATTCTTAAGCAACTAGATGATGCTTTCCCAAGTTTATTCGTCCCACGTCCTCACATAGGCAGTCACGATATCGAGTTGGTTTTCGATCTGGCATTTCGTATTCGATACAACATCCTGCTCGGGTCATGGGCCTCTATCACTGATAATGAATCCTTGGAAGGGTATCTTACATTAGTCGCTAGTGTATTCTGCGGCCAGACTATAGGTGATGTGGGCAACGCTCGAGAGGCCTTAGACAAAGGGCCGTATAGATCGTTGGCTGGTATGGAAATCAACGAAGATTCTGTTTTGTACAAAACTTATTGCGAGCGTATTCAATCGCTCACCTCTAGCCAAACCTTTAACGACAAATTTAGATCGCGAGCATTCCGGAGTCTATACACAGAGATCTTCGCAGATATCAGATCATGGGCTTTAGAGATGTACCAGCAGCTGAACAAGCCAGGAGATCAAAATAACACCCAGTCTACAAATGGAAACCTAGGACCTCGATTGCTCACCGAACACACAGAATCAGACTCTTTATTTGTTGATAATGGCGATGAAGCTGGAGACGACTCGGATTCAGCATCGGATACCGATGTTGGAGGATATAATCAACTTCCACTACATGGATCCAAGTATGTCTCAAGTTTCTTTTATTATCTTTATAAAGTTTCCCTAATCAGCATGTTCGCAATTTATGACCATACTAACATTTTTAGTGAAAATTATATCAATAGTTCCGCCGCCCTAGCAGCCGTGAGACGGAGTGAGGAAAAGGCTTCGATGCGCCCAGCAGAGGGATCACCTTTAAACCAACAAACTGCAAAGGGGAAAGGAAAGGCATCGGATACTAGAGACGCAATCCGCCTCCTAGAGCCTGGACAGGTTTTAGGTCGTACGCGGAAACGCCTACGCCCCAACAGAGATAGCGATAACGAGGACGACGGTGATGACTTTGAAGTAAATGAGCAACTTCTTGGCGAGTCTAAGAGGGTTCTTAACGAGCACGCAAGTGTTCAAAGATCATCTCCCATGCGTCCTCGACTCTCCAAACAACCCCAAGCCAGTAATTCCCAAGGCCTATCACCGATGGCTAGTTCTCGAAGAATTTCTAGCGCACAACCGGTAGATGATTTACAAGACGACTATAACCTACAAGATCGAGACATTCTAGTGCTTAGCCAGAGCGCCCGGAACATTCGACAAGCAAACTATTCAAACAAACCCCGACAAATTCGCACCCCATGGTCCGCATATGATACATCAAGACTCGTGGACCTAATAGCTGATCCTTCTTTTGGTTGTTCCTGGAGTGCGATGGAGAAAGCGGGTGGATTCGAACATGCACGAAACCAGCAGGCCCTGAGAGACAAGGCCCGTAGTCTGAAGGTTTGGTATCTTGAAGGAGACAGAATTTTGCCTCCAGGTTTCGATCAAATTGCTTTAGGTCAAAAGGAGAAGGATGCGGTCATCAAGTGTGGCAGGAACCCTGATCGACGAGAAGACGACCTAGACGAAGACGGTCAAGTTACGGATAACATTTGGGTCGGATAAGATTATGACAGAAACATTAGTTTAGTCATTGGACGCTGGCTTAACCTGCGCATCCATTCCGAGCTGAGCAGTGAGAGATGGAGGATAGAGAAAGGCCATTCCCTTGGAGAGTTGTGTGACTACAAGTAGGCAGCTTGCTCTATTGGGCTTCTCGATCCTTCAAGAGGCATTGCAACAATTAGATACCCCACCAAGGATGATTTAATCGATGAAAATAAATCAACCTTGAGTCCTCTTCTAGTTACATCCTGAATCATTCACTGTAGTTTATTGTTATGCATATCGAGTCGATACTCATTTTCATAATCCGATCCGTCTAAGACCTGACGGGGTATTAGTGCCTAGTATATCTCTAATTTGAAATGACTGGAACTCTCAGGTTAAAAGAACACCTTATAGCATGTGTTGTCCACCAATGCTGATTCCGTATACAATACAAACAACACGAGGTACAGTGGAAATCCTAAAGACCGCGAAGGACGAGCGCAATCAAGCCACATTTAAGGGATATTGTATAGGTAAGTATGTAAATGTGTTTGACCGAATGACTCCCCTATGCATAATGTAGGATGTACTGGATGTAAGAAGTCGATCAATGGTGGTGTCCGTTCGCGAGCTAGGTACTGGTACGGAGTTAAGTATGAAGTCCGAACCATCTCTGGATACATTGGCTGATTGGTTGGTAGATATTTGAAGCGTTCAGTTGCAAAATCGAACCAATGAACCCATGACGTATCAGTATAGAGGTATACTTCTAGAAATGTACATATGTAGAATGTAGTAAATCTCACATGATAAATTCCAGCAGCCGCTCTAAGAGGAAGCAGACAGGGGCCAACAAGGCTGCGTGATATCCACTACGGCTTGATATCGATGTATCGATGTGGAGAGTTTGGCATGTTGGGCAGCTATCGAAAAAAGTTTTTCTTCTTTCTTGCGTCCAAAGGTTCTTCCTCCCCCTCCATTAAGGTTTCAGGTTACGGGCTATTGTACGACATAACTGTTGAAGCTTTTACGTGCCGCGCGCGTCGGCCTGACTCACAGGGTACCTGCCCGAATATAACTACCTAGACAGTGTAAATCTTTGACAATTAACGCAAAAAAGGTAGGCACAGTACAGTCAAAGCCAACATACAGCCTTAATGCCATATGGATACCTACATACCTAGGACCTAGGTACTTATTTACCTAGATACATGTAGGTAGGTAGGTACATTGAAAAAATAACCCATATTAACCTTACGTACCTAGTAGATTATGTCTTTCTAACGTGGGATGATAACGTACATACGTAGACTAGACGCCTTGTTTTACATAGGTATGCGTGTTTAAAGAGTAATGTGCCCGGAATTGAACTTTGAATCACTAGAAGGCTCTCCTAATAAATTAGTACGAAGAAGAAGATTAACTGCAGTAAAGACTCCAGTCCTGATAATAGGAAAAATTGAAGTACTTAAGTACTTAGGTAAAATTTAGTGTACGCGCATACTAACGGTATTAACTGGGTCTGTGCCCGGGGTCGTTTTAACTTAAAAAGTTTTAGGCCAATCACTGGTGATAAATTTAAAGGGTAGGTACCAAAGTATACCGCAAAAGAGGCAAAATAACAAAAAAAAAAAAATTAGTTTGTGAATTTGGAAAGAGGGGTGCACAGTCACACAGTCGAGGTAGGAAGGGCCTGAGGAGGGGCAATGCCCCCACAATCAAAATCTACCTGGCCACCATCCAGAAGTAATTTATAAACCCAGACATTACACTCTTCAACCTTCTTTTGATTCCTCCTTTCGATCTTCGTCTCGCACACCGTTAATCAGAGCATTAACACCTGCTGAACGTGAGAAACCCTTCCTCCCATTTCCCATCTCCCACTTCACATTTTCCACTTTCCACTTTCCATCTTTCTTGTTTCTCGTCTTCGATCTTCCATCATCCATCATCCATCATTACAATCATCAAAACAATAAACTAACTAACCATCCTCGACACAGTTCTTCACGCCACCCTTTAAACACATTCTCACAAGCTCTTGCCAAGATGGGGTATGTGGACAATTTGATCGCACCTTTGCAGCGCGCTGCCACTTACTGACAATATCATAGTAAGGAAGGCAAGACTCACATCAATGTCGTCGTCATCGGCCGTAAGTTTTCTTTGATATCTATACACTGATTTCAGATTCCTAACCTGGCTCTTAGACGTCGACAGTGGCAAGTCCACAACCACCGGCCACTTGATCTACCAATGCGGTGGTATCGACAAGCGAACTATCGAGAAGTTCGAGAAGGTCAGTCTAAATCTATTTTTCCCCTTCGCCCTTCTTGAAATACCTTTATTTACCATCAGAATCGGGAACCATGTTTTTTCCCCGTCCCTCTCGACTCAACATCTTTATTGTTTTTGCGCTCCCAACCTGCGTGCCCCTCTCTTATCTTCTCTCGTGTCTCACCCCCCCACCGAGGGGCACAAAATTTTCTTACCCCGCTCTGACGTTCTGCACAACATTCTGGTGCACGGAGCAACCAGCCCACCTTGGATAAATGCCAAGCACAACCCGAACTAGACTATGGAACATGTTAACTGACCCACTCAATAGGAAGCCGCTGAACTCGGCAAGGGTTCTTTCAAGTATGCCTGGGTTTTGGACAAGCTAAAGGCCGAGCGTGAGCGTGGTATCACAATCGACATTGCCCTCTGGAAGTTTGAGACTCCCAAGTACTATGTCACCGTCATCGGTAAGTCCCAATAATTATCCTGGTTCAACAACCTATCTTCTTCAAGTGCTAACATATATTTGCTAGATGCCCCCGGCCACCGTGACTTTATCAAGAACATGATTACTGGTACCTCGCAAGCCGACTGCGCTGTTCTCATCATTGCCGCCGGTACCGGTGAGTTCGAGGCTGGTATCTCCAAGGATGGTCAGACCCGTGAGCACGCCCTGCTCGCTTACACCCTTGGTGTCAAGCAACTCATCGTTGCCATCAACAAGATGGACACCACCAAGTGGTCTGAGGACCGATTCAACGAGATTATCAAGGAGACGTCCAACTTCATCAAGAAGGTTGGTTACAACCCCAAGACCGTCGCCTTTGTCCCCATCTCTGGTTTCCACGGTGACAACATGTTGGCCGCCTCCACCAACTGCCCTTGGTACAAGGGTTGGGAGAAGGAAGGCAAGGGTGGCAAGGTCACTGGCAAAACTCTCCTTGAGGCCATTGACGCCATCGAGCCCCCTAAGCGTCCTACGGACAAGCCCCTCCGTCTCCCTCTCCAGGATGTCTACAAGATTGGCGGTATTGGCACTGTGCCCGTCGGCCGTATCGAGACTGGTATCATCAAGCCCGGTATGGTCGTCACCTTCGCCCCCGCTGGTGTTACCACTGAAGTCAAGTCTGTCGAGATGCACCACGAGCAGCTTGCTGAGGGTGTCCCCGGTGACAACGTTGGTTTCAACGTGAAGAACGTTTCCGTCAAGGAAATCCGACGAGGAAACGTTGCTGGTGACTCCAAGAACGACCCCCCTGCTGGCTGTGACGACTTCACTGCCCAGGTCATCGTTCTCAACCACCCTGGCCAGGTTGGTGCTGGTTACGCTCCTGTCCTGGATTGCCACACTGCCCACATCGCCTGCAAGTTCGCTGAGCTTCTTGAGAAGATCGACCGACGAACTGGAAAGTCTGTTGAGAACTCCCCCAAGTTCATCAAGTCTGGTGATGCTGCCATCGTCAAGATGATTCCCTCTAAGCCTATGTGCGTTGAGGCTTTCACTGACTACCCCCCTCTGGGCCGTTTTGCCGTTCGTGACATGCGTCAGACCGTCGCTGTCGGTGTCATCAAGGCTGTGAACAAGAGCTCCAAGTCTGGTAAGGTTACCAAGTCTGCTGCTAAGGCGACGGGCAAGAAATAAGCTTGCCCATCATAACCCTACCACTGGCATCGGATGTATCCCGTTTAGGATCATCAGCTGCCTTGGACTCTTCACGACACGAACAATGCCTCTACACGAATTTCCTTTGGTTTGACACGATCTGTTCTCTCGGACGTTTGACATCGGGGCACAATATGAGAGGAAAGGTTAGGGGCATTCTCGCGACAAAACTTTCTCACCATGTGCTTTTAGCAAAAATAGAGTCATAGACCGTGATTCTTACTTTACGACCATGTGACCATGTGATTGTGATGTCCTTTGATCAACTTTTGAACCCCGAACCCAATTTTCTCCATAAACGTAGATTTCTTGTAGTCCTTTGCTTTTCAGCCCTTTCGCTAAAACTTATATTGTGACTCGAATCTCAGGCACCTGCAATTAACCCCCTTAAATAATGTTAGTAACCCCTTCCCTGCTTTTCTTCTTTTCTTTTCTTTAGAACTACCGATTTGTATTCAGGTATGGAAGTTTTAAGCAAGGCTTTGATACCTATTTTTGAAACATGAAATTTTATTTTATATACATGTTAGGATATAAGGCCGGAGTTAGTATGTTCCAGCTCATAAAAAAGAATCATATGCTTTCAGGGTGAGATCTCGTTACTTCTATAACAGCCCTGGAGGCGTTGATAAAGTACCTAAACAGACTTGTGCTAAAATTATTGCAGGGGGTAAGCTGTAAACACACATGTCGATACTGCCAATACTGACTGATACCCATCCAAGCTACGATAAAACTTGGTTGGCCCTATTAAGTGTGTAGGTAATGATTAAGCTTTATTTGTACAAAAGCTAAACCATGCAACCATGTTGAGTGGGTGTATAGAGACTTTTTATTTACATAATCTACATAATCTTCATGATCTAAGGCTCAGGCAGATGATACCTATATAGTCCCAAGCTGTATCATGATGTTCATTAACATGATGTGTCAAATATTCCCATAGATGAATCCTAATGTCTTAGCTTTGCCACGCTAAATTGCCATTAAGATCCCCGCCTGGTAGCCAAATACCCTGACCATAGAGTATTAGTCCGAGCAAACCTTTCACAAGTGGCTAGAAAGTCATCATGCAGTTTGTTTGTGTCTATCTCGGCAACTGAAGTTTTGCTCCCGAACCCAGGCTCAAGATTGACCTCGGTTCTATGCCCACCCTCCCGTTCTGCGTCCACGGACGTGTACGTGAGTTGGAACCCCTCATAGGGCATCGAAACAGACCGTAGGATTTCGAGACCGACGAACCTGTACGGAGTGCTGATAAGCGAGTCTGGGTCCAGGGAAAATTTGCTATATGCGGGGGGAAGACTATAATATGGGTAGTTGAATAGGCGCCTCGGGACAGGGAACCTTTGTCGGGGTGGCATCTCGAGTTTGCCGCGCGCCAGGTCGAGACGTGCGGGCCCGAGGAAGTCGGCAAGAGGCTGCCAGGTAGCGAGCTGGGCGTGCTCGCCCTCGAGTTCCGCGTACTGTGCCTGTGTGAGGCGTAGGTCTACGAGGGAGGCGGGAAGCATCACGTCTGTGACGTGCGTCTGTTTGATGGCGCGCAAGCTCTCGACGCCCTTGACCTCGGAGCCTGAGATCGCGAGGCGGAGCTCGAGAACAGGTGGTTGGGGCGTGGGGGTGTGTTCGGGTTCGGGTTCGGGTTCTCTTTTTACTTTTGATTTGGCTTTACTCTTTTGTCCCCGTTTAGACTGAACCTCTTCTTCTAGTTCCAATACATTCTCCTTATCCGGCCAAAAATGAACGACTAGCGTGGTCTTCGTCCGAATGAGCGCGTGGGCTGCCTTGTCATTGTTCGCTTCTAATTTAGCAAGGTGAAGAGGATGCGGTGTGACGGGCGCAAACGCACGCGGGTGGTTGGCGCCCAGGAGGAAGGGTAGGGGAGGCGGAGAGGCTGATGGTTCATTTGCGTGTAGTAAATAGCCAAAGCCCACTCTAGTTGAGACTCGGAGACTTTCTGCCCACTTCACCGGGTGAGCAGGAAACCGGGTTTCGGGTAAAAATTCCTTATTCTCGTCGAACTCGGAAACTTCCGTCTGTGGTTCAACTGGAAGCGTGAGCTTCTTGAGCGCAGTCTTCGCTACCGAACCGCTACTCTCGGGTGCCAGTGGGAGCATGTACCGAGCCCATTGGCCCAATCTGTCTTTCCATCCCAATTTCTCCTTGCTTACCGGATCCACAACGAACCGTCCGGCAACCCTATCGTCTGGGCCTGCCACGTAAAGACTTGTGGTCGTCCCTGGCTGTTGGGTGAAAGTGGTAAGTAGTAAGCGGATGACGGCTTCGCGGAGGTCTTCTAGACGCGCGAGGCCTTGGGCAGCGCGGGTTTTTAGCTCTATCCAAGTAACTGAGATCTATGAAAATATGGTTAGCATATAGGAGAAGGAACTTTTCTATCTTGAAGGCTTTTGCTAACCCGATTAGTTGTTCGTGAGATCCTGACATGTGCATTCAGAATACGCCCGACCTCTTCTAACACTGCTTCGCTGATGGGCTCGTGAATGATAGAGCTCACCGAGAACGACTTAGATTTAATCTGCTTAAGCGTCTCACTCAACTCTCTTATCAAGATGGCAGCCTTGGGTTTTGTTGTGACGAAGCGCAATATCTTTTTGTCCCGAAATACTTCAATCTTTTCGCCAGGGTCTAGCCATATTTGACCCACGACAGACATCCACCGTTGGGTGCCACCTATGATTAAGGATTTAGTGAGGCCATATTCAAGGGGAAGTAAAGGCGGTAGACGTACGCATCAAGAGAACGAACTCGACATTTCGCATCTTAACCCTCGTTTCGCCAAGCCCAGTATCGAGCTCTCCGATGGAAAGGCACCAGCACTCGCGCATGATTCGAACGGCAAACTTCTCCTTTGGAGTGGCCGAATCGGTTACATATCCATGCAGGCTGGGATCTGTTCCCTCCGGGATGTTCGATCGACTACCTAGTGGTGCCCATGGGGTAATGCCCTTGATCCAGGACTGTTTAGCAATTGGCTTGGAAAGGACCTTGGACTTAAACATAATAGACAGTTTGTTTTGTTCGAGGTAATCACTAAGCTGGGTGTTTAGGAAACCGTCCATTAGCAAGGCTTGTAACTTGCGGAACTCTCTCTCAGACAGGGAAGTCTCTGTCATAGGCCTCAAACCATCGATGTTCTCGCGAACCTCTTCGACGACGGGCGGTTCTCGTTGGCTGTCGAGCAGCGCCTCGATACCGGTAAATTGGTCGTAGAGGTCACCCTCCTCGTCGTCGTTAGAATCAAGAGGTCTCTTTTTCCTGCGAAAAGTACCCCCATCTCTCATGATAATTACGGAGGCGGGTTTGCCAAGCATATCAGAGTCGAGGCTTTGGGCATCTTCTTTAAGAATCCGATTGCGAGAGAGGCGCCTCTTGAGGAGGTTCACCTTTTTTATTTCTCCTTCAAACTTCTTGCCGCCTTCATGTTCCTCATCTTGGTAATGATCCTTACTATCGGATGCCTCATCATTCACTCCCGAAACTGGGCTGTGGTAAATGGGTGCAGGCGACTCGGTTGCGAAGCGGCGCAGACTTGGATGCTGGATACTAAATATGCGACTGGATAGACTGGATATTTGACGAGGTTGAGTATACTGGCGGAGAAGACGTAATCGGCATCTGAGACAGATAGAGCCGCCATACACACTTGAAGCAATCATGAAGAACGTATCGATTTCTATCTCTCTTGCCGAGTGTGTAGGCTCTTATTAGTCTTGACAATAAATCTTCTCTGGAATGAAGAATAACTAAAGAATAAAGAATTGCGCTTTAACTTTTTTCTTGCATCCTAATTGGGCACTATCTTTCAATATATACATATGTATGTATCTAGGTGCGTAGTCAAGCCGGATACATGTATATGATATACATGCCAGGTGGTACAGGGCTCATAGCTCGGACCACCTCGTCGACTAGCTTGGACCACCTCCTGAGGCGCTCCGAGGGGCTTAACTTCGAAAAAATGGCCTGTTAAGACCACCTTTAATTAGTTAATTTAGATAGGTTAGATTGTCCCACTTTACTGATTTAGTTAATCTATTTCCTAATTTAATTAGGTTTATTTTAAAGTTTAATCTTAGTTTAATTTAAGTATAAATTTAGATTAATATTTTAATTAAAATTAATCTTAAATTAATCTTAGATTAATTTTATATAATCTTAACCTTAATTTTATTAATAATTATTAAAAGTTATTAAAAGTTAATATATAAAATTTTTAAATTTTAATTTAAATAATTTTTTTTTTATTACGCTTAGAATTATAAAATTTATATAATTATATTACTTTTAATTAAACGTTTTTAATAATATATTTTTCAAAAAATTATATATTATATCTTGTATGTAATAAAATATTATATCGCAACTTTTATTATCGTTATAATAAACCGGTTACATATAATACCCCCGAAGTGTTTTAATACCTTATACCTTAATACTTTAATACGTTTTTTAATATATTTAAATTAATAATATATTATTAATAATATAATTTAATTTATTTAATATTTTATTAAATTAATTATCGATTTATATACATTAATATACTTTACATTTAATATTAATAAAGTTATTAAAATACAAATATAAAAGAATATATAATTTAAAATAATATAATAAAATATATACAAATTTATATAAATAACAAAATACTCTTAATTAACCTATATTTATTAATAATAACCCTTATTTATTAATAAGGATTTTAATTAATTAAAAAACCGGTTTAAATTTATTAAGAATATTATTAAATTAAAATAATAAATTTTTAATAATAATAAAAAATTTTTTAATTTTTATAAATTATATATAAAAAAATTTTATTTTTATAAATTATAATAAATTATAATATATTTTATAAATAATAATAAAAATTAAAAAAAAATTATTTTATAAAAACCCAATTTAAAACATTAAATTTTAATTTTAAATTAAAATAAATAATTTTATTATTTATTTTTTAATTAATTATATATTATATAAATTAATTTTTAAAAATTACTTTTAATTAAATAAAAAATTAATGAAAAATAATAAAATTTAAAGAAATTAATATTATAAAAGTTTAATTTATAAATTTAATTATAAATTTAAAAGTTTTTTTAAACATTAGGTTTTATTTATATATTTTCTTTAAAATTATATTTAAAAATAACTTAATAAATAATTATTTAAATTCCGTGTAATCTAATTTATTAAAATCGTTAAAAAATTAGTTTTCGAATGATATAAATTTTATTTATATAATAATTATATTAATGGCGTTATAAATTTATTTAATACTTAATTATTTTCGGAGCTAGTTCGGACCCTAGAAGGTGGTCTGAGCTAAACTTCGAGAGGTGGTCCGACCTAGTCGACGAGGTGGTCTCAGCAGAATCCCCGGTGGTACATAGTAAATTACCGGTTATCGATAAGATCGTAGCAGGGGGTATCTTCAACGCGTTATATACCCACGCGTCATTCCAGATTGAGTTTTAATAGATGCCCCCCGCTTGAGCTTAATCACCTGTACGCCTTCTATACCAGGTAGTTCTTGCAAGGCATCTCATGCTTCTTCATACTTTTTACACTTTTACATTATTCGACTACACATATAAGACCACTCAAACACAACTAGTTTCCCGCCAAACCGATCGGCCAAAGATTTAATTCACTATTATTTGAACCAAGTCTGCGACAATGCCTCCCCAGACCCAGAGACGGAGGAGAACAGGCAACCATGACGAATCTGACGAGCCCCGCCGACGTCGCCAGTCGCGCCGCAACAACGTGTCGGACGATTCTGATGCCTCGGAGGAGGACCAAGATGGCGATGTTGACATGGAGAAAGCAGGCGACGGTGCAGATGACCAGCTAGTTAAAAAACTCGTACGATATGCCCTAGCATGTGAATATGCGAGGATACCCATTAGGAGAGACGGTATTCGAGATAAAGGTGAGCTACCTCCTGGGTGGTCACCAATGGATGGTATGCCTGCAAGCATCTACTAAAACAGCATAGTTTTGGGAAGCAATGCCAGATCGTTTAAGCGAGTATTTGAAGGTGCCCAATTGCAACTTCGAAAAGTATTCGGCATGGAGATGGTCGAGTTGCCTGCGAAGGAGAAGCGCACGCTGAAAGAGAAGCAGAGTAAGGATTACCACAATTACTACGGAATATCCTCTCAATTGTCATATACTGATCAATCCACGTAGAGGCAAATGCTAGGAAAGCCGCCTCGCAAAACGCTACATCCTCCCGACAGTACATCTTGATTTCCACCCTAGCACCGGAATACAAATCTCAGTCCATCATCGCCCCATCACGAATACCAAGCACAGCTGAAGAAGCCGCATACGTCGGGTTTTACACCATGGTCATCTCGTTGATTGTGCTCAACGGGGGAGAACTGAGTGACACGAAGCTAAGACGATATCTAACTCGCATGAATGCTAGTCAGAATTTGCCGATGGACAAGACCGATAACGTTCTGCAGAAGATCGTGAGGCAGGGCTACGTCGACAAAGTGGTAGAAAAGAGCGATGGGGACGAGGATGCCATAACCTGGTGCATCGGACCACGAGGAAGAGTAGAGGTCCCGCCCGAGAGCATTGCCGGCGTCGTTACCGAAGTATGGGGCGAATTACCGGATGACTTCGACAAGAAGCTACAACGAAGTCTGGGAGTACAGGAGTCTCGTCAGCGTCAAGCCGAAAATAGCATCCCCGAGGAATGAGAAGCGGAAGGACTGTAGATTAGAGATAAAATATTTGACGACTCGCTGTAATGATAAATGATAACGCACGTTTTAACTTGGATTTCAATGCAGCCTGACTAGGCAGGCGGCCCAATCTAATGCGCCATGCTTAATGATTCCTCCTTGTATTATCTATCTAAGTCCGATGAATAAATCCAGTCATATCTGATTCTTCAATCCATAAGGTATGCCAACGGCTTCTGTCATTCAACAGTTGTTCATGTAAGGCACGGCGTCTTAGTTGACTAAACCGGGATTCTGCTGATTAGGCGGGTCTTTGTATGGGCTCCTCGCCTTCGCGTGGAGGAGGTGCGCCGCATGGCTGTATCATCTTTCGTAGCAGTTGAGCTCGGACCTTGGCGGCGGGCTCATTCTGCGCGAGCGAGATGTAGGCTAGTTGGGGAGGATGGCCGACGAAGCTGGAGTAGGTGTCGCGCGCTACGTTTGTCCTCCATTCCCACGAGGTCGTGTCTGGGTGGCCGGTACCGACGTATTTCGCTTGGAGCCGCTCAAGCTCCTGCTGAGTGCGTAATTTGTCTGCCTAGTGATGATATTAGCCGTTAGGTCGAAGAGAAAAAAGGTGAATAGTGATAGGAGCTTCGCTTACCATTATAACAAGGTGTGCGATGGCGTGTAGGTAGGTGGCAACTTGACTTGCTTCTACCTAGGCTATGTGTTAAAAGAAACAGGGAGACACTGGAATTTGAAGTCGTCAAAACAATCGTGTGTAGTAGCACGTTTACAGAGGTGGCCGTTGCACTGAACCTTAATACCTACCGGGTAACTAAAGGATTTTAAAAATATATATATGGATATATGCGCTCGGACCGCAGTATTAGGTACTGGAAGCTACTGCGGTAACTAGGTTAGCGCGTGCCTTACCGACCTAGATAGGTACATATGTATCTATGTACCTAATTATGTACCTACATACCTAGGTACCTAGGTACTGTAATTACCTTCAATTCCTAGGAATTTCTATTTTCATTCATTTCGATACTCATTCACTTAAACGTTTTCACTTACACATGCCACTGACCACTCCTTCAACCAATTAATCTTCTTACCTTACGGTTTCAAAGTGGTTAGGTACTGTTTCCTTTGGCAAGACGCGCTCACTGTCTGCTACGGGACTGGCGGCGTGACGAGGCTATATAAAGCTTTGCGTATACGGTCTCATTATTTATATGGCCGAGAGTATGTTAGAACCTTGGGATGAAGTTATCGCCCTTCAAAAAGAGCGCCAACTTTGCGCCGACGATGTACAAATCATCAAAACGTCCTGTATAAAGGACCACGACAAAAAACATCCTCTCGGATGCCCGGATTGCTGGACTCGCCTCCTAAACCGGATTAGAGATCGATATCTCAACTCTGCCTCCAAAGAATGGTTTTCGGGACGGCGGCCGTTTCTACTCGAGCTTGATACTATGTTCTCCAAGGCTCACAATTCCGGGGTAGACCTCAAGACCATCGAGCAGCGCATACTGGATGAGAAGAAAGAGTGGTATAGAGATAAAGTAAAAAACCTAGGACTTCAACACGCAGCCAAATCTCCATCCGAGGAACGAGCTCTACAGCAAAGAATCAGCGACCGGAGCGTTACCACGGACCAGCTTGCTTCGGAACTGAGGGAGGCCTTTAGTGACGGTGCTGTCCAGAACCAACAAGCTTTCAATGGGTTTATAGAACGGCTAAGGCTTGCCAACTCCCCACAAGCACGGAATGACGCCTATGTTGATATATTCTTCCAACCCGACCACGACTCCTCCGGCGCTGCAAAATCCCAGAAGTATATTGACATGGTTAGAAATGGAACACCAATTGCCGATGCAATCAGTGCAATGATCCGCGATCGACATTCAGCCAAAGGAGATCAGGATCAAAAACAGGCGCTCCAGAAGAAACTTGAGGAGCTAAAGAGAGCTAAGGCAGCACACGAGCTTGACAAGGCACGAAGAGACAAGGCTCGGCAGGATAAAGCCAGAGCAGCCGCGCCCTCCAATGGCCAGCATGACCTGCCGTCATGCTCGGTCTGCTCGAAAATTCCGGACGCACAAGATTTTATTATGTGCCCTCTGTGTCAAATACTCGGCGATTATTATGACCTTCGAATAGAGCCTGTATTATTCTGCTCGCAAGAGTGTGAGGATGAGCGCTATAACCTGCATGTTGAAGCAACACACGAATGCTCCTCTAGCCAAGATTGTGTTCGGCTTCACGACGAAGATATAGAAATGGATGAGGGTGGAACTAGCCTTGTATTCTGTCGGGAGTGCGTAGAAACCCTCGGCGTCCCGTCTGTTTTTTGTTCTTCTCGCTGTTTCAACGAGAATTTTCAGCACCACCGGGACACTGTCCATCTTCCCGAACGGAAAAGGAGTCAACACGAATTCGAAGACGAGGATAGCCTAGAATTTAACCCGGAGGATAAAACAAAGTATCACGCAAGAATGATCGAGGAGCAACTTGTTACATTTGATAATGCTATGATGGAGTGGCAGCGAAAGACGAGCGCTGCAGTGAAATAAGGAACCTCGAAGTTATAAATATCACATATATCCCGTCAAAATCCATGTCGAGGATGAATACGCCTTAAGAGAAGGGCGATACACGTGTTTATCACGTAAAAATCCCTTCAAGGAAAAATACACATGTTATTAAACATAATCGATATTTTGACTATTATAATTTCTATGGGTTGTATTGGTATTATTGATAACCCTAAGTATTACTTACTCGTAGGCGTATGCGACAATTTGTTACGTAGGTATGGTACTTGTATCATACATAAATTACATATGAGGATATGCTTAAATATGTATGTACGTATGCATAGCTATGTATGTAACCAGAAAGAATCGGGCAAATGATAGATTGTCCCCATAATTTACTGATTTTAGCTTTGTTAGTATGTACATTAGGTACTCCCTCATAGAAATTTGATAACTCCGATTTATGCTCGGCGCCGATTGTGCTTCTTTGACCGAGCCAACACTGAACGGAATTAAAAAAAAAAAGATCTCCTGCACCCTGCCGCGATCCAATATCGCGGGACGGCATTTTGCCCATCAGTTGCATCATCTTTTCTACCTCCCACCTTTAAATCTCTACCACAACTGTAACTACAACCACAACCACAACTAAACTACCAAAATTTGTCTCTAGCGCATTGACATGTCTATCGTTTCGGCCCTCAAGGGCGACTTGCCGCAGCAAGCCAGGTCACTGGTAAGGCAACCTTTCCTAAGCTAGAGGGCTATTATATTCAATGCCCCGGCTGTCCCCGAGACTGAAGCATGCGCATTCTCTATCCGATGATGACGAGCGGAGCTAACACGAGCCTCGAACTTTCCAGTATCGACAGCTCCTGCGCCAAGGCGAGCAATTTGAGGCGTACAACTTCAGAGAGTACGCGAAGCGGCGAACGAGAGACGCCTTCAGAGAGAGTGTAGTTGTGCGGGATCCTAGAGAGATACAGGGCCTCATACAAAATGGGCTCAAAGAGCTGCAAATGATGAAGGTACGGGATCTATACAATCCCCAATCCGCCGAACCCCTCGTCAGCCTAGGGATATGGCATAGTGTAGTATATATGAGCGGCCCAGAAGCTGACAGAATATTGCTCCCATCATATAGCGCCAGACCGTCATCAGCAAATTCTACGAACTGGATCGATTGGTAGTCGAGGGTGGGATGTCGGTATGTTATTTACAGAGCTCGTCTATCCTATGTAATCAAACGGACTCGCTAATTACCTTCAACTACAACAGGGCAAACAGAGTGGAAAGTCCGGAGATATCACGCGACAGAAAGATACAGGGTGAGGATATCATTTTCTGCGGGTGATAAGGGCGCAGTCGCTAATTTTTTCTCAGATGGGATTAATACTCGGTCTTAGCCGTCGTGTAGAGGTAATATCACCATTTTCATGCACCTCACCTCTTCTACACAAGACGCATTGGCCCTGTACTATTATCACGTCGCTGTATAACAAGGACCCGATCGCATTCCAGGCTTACCGGCATCCGATCCTCTGTTTTGCGAGAATATCAAGGATCAACTGAGAGAGAAAAAAAAATGAGTTCCGTGGATGAGAGCACGAGAGCCTAGCTCATGGGTGAAGTGATTTATGGAAAGGTGGCGAAAATCAAAATCATCAAACACAGAATACTAGAGATTTGTTCTGTTTGGCGTATTTTGCGTGAGCCTCCGAGGTATTGAGGCATCTTGTTAAGCGAGAAGAGAAGATCATCATTAAAGGCTACTAAATGTACTACAACACTCCTCACTCGAAGCATGATAAATAATTATGACCATAAATGCTTTATTTTCACTCGCTCACTTCTTATATTTTAAACGTTTCCCATGCGCACAATGGTCAAGAATCAACTCGTAGAGCGAATATCTATTGGTAATGCGCAGGACTTCAGTGGTAGGTACATTATTATGGGTATGTCGCAAAAAGGGACCGAGGATTTCAATACGGCGTACCGGCGTCCCCCCACCGCATCATACCTGAATATCTAAATATACCTACATACACTTGTATGCATGTAGAGAGATTTATGTACCTTAGGTATATACCTATGTACCTACCTACAGTAAGTAAATTAAGTTCGAAGGTTGCCCAGGTGTTCAACGCTTGGACCTTCTGCTATTTAATAGTGGACCTAGGCATGTATGTATGAATGAATTACCTACTGGGTATGTCAGGTAAAACGATTTGTTGTCGCGTTTCAATTCTCTCACGACTCTCGGTTTAAGTTGCGCAACGGATATCCATCACGATTAATCTGCGATAGGTTGCCATATCTACATACCAACTTAGGTATTTTGCGTCGCATTATCAAAACTTTCTCCATTTCTCCGTTTCTCTATTGCTTGGACATATCCTAATACTTGCATTATTTGTTTAGGCCATTGGTTCTTTTATCCCTTTTGCTATCGGAAAACTTTGAATTGATTGATCCCAAAAAATCTGGAAAGAGCGAAGGTCGCCGAGCCGCGCTCGACGTCTCAAGTCTCATGGCTCCAAATGTATGAACATTAAACATTAAACATTACACATTACGCATTACGCATTACACATTACACATTACACATTACACATTGAACATTGAACATTATAATCTTCCCGGACGGATAACTCCCCGTAATCACTACTGTAGCTGACAAGATTCAATTACAGTTTCGCCAGAATACGCAAACGCGACGCGGGAACCGAAGCGGATATGTCGAGCACGACGACTTCGAAGGTACGTACGCCATCTTTTCGCATCTCTACATTTCGATGTCGCCCATCTTGCGCATGTCGCGTAGTAGTATCAACCGTCGGGTATCATATTAACATTCAATGCCCCTTTCGCAGGTTTACCCGTTAGGCAATGGCGTCAGGAATGGGTCAAGGTCGCGCCGCCGACCCCTTCCGACACTACCCAAAAGAATGACATATGGGCACTTGAACTTCCACACGGCATGCCCAAGGATTCGCATTTGCTCCCCACGCATACTCAAGAGTTACTGAGGGCAGCTCGCTCTGGAAGATTATACAAACGACCACCGCCTGCCGAAGAAGAAGAGGTCGATCCAGATGCCGCCCTAGCCGAAAAACCAGACAAGAAGGAGGAGGACCCAAGCACCAAAGGTTACCAAGTCAAGATCTGGAAACAGGTCGCCCGCAATGCTGAGGGGCCGACTGTCTCACACCTGGGTAAGAGGAGGAAAGGCCTCGTCACCCTATCCTCGAGCCTCCCAGCTGGTCCATCGTCTGGTCCTACTATAATGAAAGCTACCGTCCGTCGCCTTGACGCTGCTGGTAACCCATATACACAAGAGATCACCTTGAACGAAGGCCAGCCAATAGACGGAGAAATTATATCTACCACCGTCATACCAGCACCCGTTGCTGCTGCAAATGCCGATGCATCTGCCGCCGCGACACCGGTGAGAAGGCGACCACCACCACCTAAGAGGAAGCCTAAGGGTCCTGGAAGGGGACGTAAGAAGAAGCTGCCTTTGCCGGTAAGTACACGGCCCGAAGCAGCAATCGCGGGGGTGGATTCTGCTACTGGGGGCGCTAAGCCAAGCGGTCCGGAAGTCGATGTAAGTTTGCCTGACATTAGATGCTCTGTCTCCCGCGTTAATTATTTATAGGACAACAAGCCAGGCGATCAGTCTGAATCTAAGAATCAGGATAGCGAAATGGCTGATGACGATGAAGGAGATGATGGCGAAGACGACGGGGAGGATGGCGATGATGGCGATGAGGGAGACGAAGAGGATAGCGAGATGCCCGACGGAGATGGTGGAACGACTTTCCAGGCCGAAAGCGAAACTAAAACAGACCCATCTCGTGCGACAGAAACTCCGTCTACAGTTGCTCAAACTGAACCCTCCACCAAGGCGACGCCGGTAGATATCTCAACTGGAGCTGGACTACCACTTGCAAAATTACCTTCACCCCCTCCTAATTTTAACCTAGCTCCGGCTCAACCTCTACAAAATATTCCGTCGCATTTTGAAGGGAGCCCACTGAAAAATGTTGTGGCAGCTACCACATCACCGACTGATCCATCAAACTTCGCGCTGAATAACGGAGAACCTTTGAGTCATCCCAGAATAGTTGAAACCAAGCCAGCTCCAGTACCGGTCAAGCCTATTGAATCGTCCGCCCCGGACGAAACGAAAGCAGACGTAGACGTGGAAATGTCGGATGTTTCCCACCAGAAGGACACAGACACTACAGAGCAGTCCACCTCAGTTGAAGAAACGCAACAATCAGGTGATGCAGCAGCTGCTATATCACCAGCTCTAGAGACTACCCAGGTCGAGGGCACCCCTACAACACATCCCTCACCACAACCTACAGCCGCGCCAGAAACTATAAATGCCCCACCCCCGAGCGAGGAGGGCGTTCTCAAGGCACCTGCAAATGCAGAGGAAAGTCAAGGGCCACTCGGTTCGGATGTAGCTTCAGCACCTATCGATATCGTGCTGGCTCCAGGACTCCTCGAGACCAAAATAGAACCTACCACAGTCGAAAAAGTCGAGGAGAATGAGCCCGAAAGTCCTGATTTATTTAGCGGGTTGGAGGCCGCCTTGAACCAACAAGGCGGGCCGAAAGAGACATCGGCTCCTCCAGAGACGAAAGCAGATATGCCTAACACAGAATGATACGCATCGATGGGATGTTGAGGCCTAGGGAAAATAAAGAAGGGACGAGAATCGCATGAAGATGGACACAGTTAAGACGAAAGGTAACTCTTGTATATGGTAACGCGATTTGGTCTGGGGAGAGAATCACATGATGCCTAATACCAAGGTATCATCATCCTTAGAGGTTTATAGCGAGATGCATCGACTTATCACATTTCCAGGTGTCTTCAAATAGCGTAAAGTGACTCCCCGTAGCCGCGAGGACATAATCAACGAAGCACCAGAAAGGGTTCTTATCTTGTGAAAAGCAGCACCACTTCTATGCGTCTGCCAATCAGTACGCGTACACGTACATTCATCCGGTATGTGTGTGTAGGTATACGTACGTAGGTACATACAACATACAAAAGTACATACATATTTGGTGTTGGGATGACGTTTTCCCCCCCACATGAATACAGATATATCTGGGGCTGACCCGATCTGCCATTTCCAATAGAGCGGCACCTAACCTCATTAAAGAATATACTTTCGCAGTCAGCAGATAAAACGGCTTCTACCTGCTCCCTCCCCCTCATCCATCCTTCACCTTCACCTTCACCTTCACCTCCACCTCCACCTCCACTTCCACCCTCACCCTCAACCCTTAAACCAGCAATTCCTCTAGCTTTTATTAGGCGATTGCGAATGACTCTTAGGTAAAGTAACCAATCAGCATATGACGAAGCTACGTAGTCAAGGTCGTAATAATATTCGCATTACGAGTGTTACGAGGTATCTAGCTTCTTAATAATCAATCTCCCCCTAGACATATAGAAGTCCTTCTATGTCTAAATGTAATATACGCCAAAAACGCCATCGCCTATGCAATAGTTACCCGTTCAAAACAATTTCCGAGGTTTCGGCCACCGAAACAATATGCAACTCAAGAACCGAAGCAGATGTTCCCCTACCCACTACCGCCAGAATAGCGTCGAGAAAATTGGCAATTCATTCTAATAGCTCATAGGAATGGTGGCTGAACAGGCCGCCTTCCTTTAAGTACTCTTCTACCCGCCTCCATGTGGCAGAGCAGTCGTGAGTTCTCATTTGATCTCCACCGAATTCTCCGCTTCCTGCTCTCTTTCCACTTTCTCGAGAGCCGCTGTAAGCTGTTCCTCCTCGGCCTTGCGCTCTATTTCTTCGAGATACTGGGCATATCGAGATTTCTTGTTGTGAATGCCACATTCTGATTTAGCTTGACCCTTCCACCGGCCAGCCCTCTCGTCCTCGCCTGCCGAGACTGGGGATGTCGAGTGCCAGTCGCCGACAGACTTGTACCCTCTGTCTAGGAGTACATTGTATGGCACGTTGTTCTCCGTGATATACCCCTTGACCTGGGCGAAGGTCCAATCCACGAGCGGGTTAATCTTGACGATGCCGGTCTCTTCGTCCACTTCGAGGACACCAATCTTGTCACGCTCGCCTCCTTGAGAGCGCCTTCGACCCGTGAGGATGGCAGCCACGTTCAGTTCTGAGTAGGCTCTCTGTTGCGGTTCGACTTTGGCAATCCAGTCGTATAGCTCTGCCGCCGTGTCGTACAATCCTTCGCCATACCTCTCCTCGAACTCGGCTGTGGTGTTGGCATCGTTTGGCCTGTACGTGTGGATGCGGACATTCGAATACCTTTCCCTGACTCTCTCGACTAGGTCATATGTCTCTTCGAAGTGGTAAAGTGTGTCCAAGAAGATGAGGTCGACAGGTGAAGAGCCCGGAGATTCTTTCTCGATCTTGGAGAGCATATCCGTGGATGCCAGACCGGTAAGGCCGAAGGCGGTAGATTGATATAGGTTAGGAAAGCAGATCTTGACGAAGCGGAGCCTGTCCATGGCAGTCATCTTCTCCAGCTGTTGGTTGAGATACTTTACATGTGGTGGTGTGAGTGTCACTTGAGGCAGCTCGCCTGAGGATCCCGCGGTCGATGATGTACCCGACACATATCCCGACTCCAGATCAGTTACCGGCGGTAAATCTTTCGAGGTGAAACGCGGGGATGATGAGCTCGAGGACGACTCAACGAACGATGACGGTTCCATCTTGCCGAAGTATGTGTGTGTGTTGGTGTGGGTGTATGTGTGTGTTGAAAAACTCTCAACTGACCGGAAGATGTTTGGGCCAAGGAAGTGGAAGGAAGTGAGAGTTGGTGCGGTTAGGAAGAGGTACTAATAGGAGCGGTAATTTTAGGAGTAACTAGAGCACGGTTGGAACAGATTCAGGAATTGTGACGAGAACAGGGGCAAAGAAGAAATATGATAGAAGAGGATCGGAAGAAATCAGTATGGGGAAAAGCGTCAGAGGTATTGTATGAGTTATAAGGGGGTAATAAGAGAAGTCTGTCGTCCGAGTTGGTACATACATACTTACCTTCATATTCTAGTGCGTAGTATATACTAATCAAAACAGTGACTACAGTATATTTGCAAGCCTTTCCCCAGAGAATACCTGACTAATCCGGTTCTCGGGATGTGTTAGGCATAGGAGCCGGGTTGGATTGTTGTTAAGTTGTCACATATGGAGCTGGGGGGTATTGCGCGATCAGCTTAGATGAGATATTACAGGCGATAGGCTGTAGCTCGAAGGCGTCAAAGCATCTTAGAAATTTTAGAGACCGATCACGACATCGGCGCTAGTATAGTCGCAACAATAAAGCCGTCCGACTGATTGGCCGAATACTGGGGACTCTTTCCGCAGCTGGCAAAGCTGCAAGAAGTTCCCGATACATCTCTTTTCTTAAATTACTACACATGTGCCAGTTAATACGGTGGCAAGGTTAAAATCGCTGTATTTGTTACATAGTACACTTGATCCTCAAACACCTTGGATTCTAGAACTTGCGTCTCCCTTCGACGTCACGACTAGACTCGAACTGGGGTCTTCTTACCGAGGAAATTGATGACCTCTTGAATAGTCTAACGATGATGCCACCACCAACTTAAATATATACCTATTTACTCGTAACTCACAAGATAGCTAGTTTCTGAATAATAGGTATGATTGTGTGTTACAAATGACAACATCGGCACTTGCTATGAATTCGCATCCTATTATTTATAGTCTAATTTGATTAAAATGGTCACGTCAGTTTAGAATATATATACATAGTATGTATTTTGAGAGCTTCTTACCAAAGCACGCAATCACTATTCCAGAGAGTCTAGACTTTGTCGAGTCTTTTGATATCTAGATATATTCAAGTGGCCGAGTATATATTACACCCAGTTAAACTATTTCCTAGTAGTTGCTGATCGATGTTTTACTAGTTCTTTCCTACGTCCTTTTATATTATTTTTACTCGACTTCAATTATACGAGAGCTCAAGGTGAAACTGTATTGGAAATCCGCAGGTCTGACAGAACAATAATTTACCACCCTGTCTAGGTCTCAGGGTTTTCTTACCAACTTCCTGTTTGCTCGATTACTGCTATCTATTCCACCTCTCCGGTTTAGCTAGCACACCTCCGCTTAGAAGTAAGACTGATTTCTAAGTCCCATAACGACGCCCGAAGAAGCAATGTCGTGATTTTTGAACGGTCTTGCGAATCGATAGCGGTTGTCGGAGCGTTGAAAGGGGATTCTTCAACCTTTTACTTTTTTTTTAAAAAAAAAAAAAAAAAAAATCCGACGGAAACGAACTTTGATGGATCCGGGTCTCGGTTATGAAGTTGAAATGTTGCAATGGATCAAGAGCCGCTTGAACGGTTAATCGGGACCGATAGCCGTCCGTAGATGATCTGCATTAAGCGGCTAGGTACCCTACCGCATTCGGCACCCATGCTGCCATGCTGCCGTGCTGTTATGGTGTCATGTAGGGGATCAGAAATACCCGTATTTTAATTTGACATCTAGCCCGACTCTATGAGATTCTGGGGTACATGGTACCTATATAAATTATGGCCGAGCCGAATTATTAATAAAGTCCAAATGCCCTCCCTCAAAAATTATGGTTCTAATTATGTACAACGTTGAACTTGACTGCTTTGTAATTCTGTAATTAGTAATCTGGCATACCCGTATATGCACAGACCACTTATCATTTACGGCAATTATTCGGTTTATCACCTGGATACCTAAGTATGTAACTAGGTACATACCTATCTAGGTACTTCAAGTACCTATGTACTATGATGTAGGTATTTGAACTTTCATTTCAATGTTGAATGTTCTGACCGGTGAAAGCCGAGGAATTCACCGTTGCCTCACCCAGTCACCGTTGAACCTCTGACCAATGATGTGCTTGGTCAAGACCCAGCCACCAGGAACCTTCCCCACACCTAAGCCCAGGTAAGAGAGAGAGAGAAAAAAAAACACCCCGCGCAATTTATGAACTACATTGCTTTTACAAGAAACGAGAGGTTGTTCAATCGGTATCATCTCTATCCACCTTTATCCACCTTTATCCATCCAAGAAATCTAATACGATTCAATACAATTCAATCATTCTCGTAACAGATCCAAGCTCTATAGAGGACTTCAACCTCGATCTCCTAAACGCAGTACCGCTTGTCCGTTATATAAATAGGTATTGTCTATTAGTGACCTTGTTTCTTACATAAACCCACTATCATCGTCGTCATGGCCGCCGATGACAGCCCCTCCAAGCAAGGCTCGGGTCGACCGCAGTTATCCTCAATGAGAACTGGTTCCTACCTCAAAGAACATCAGCAGTATCGACCACCTAAGCATCTGGATAGTCACTTTGGCATAGACACCGTCGTTGAAGATCTCCAAGGGTCCAGGATATCCCCTCCCAAGTCCTTCAGCTCGTTTAATGGCGTACCCTCAAAGGACGAGCCGCCGACCATCCTTGAAGGCGCTAATCACGACTTCACTCATCCCAACTGCGCTCCTCCCCGCGGCAGTACGTCAGACCGACTTGTCGCTACCTTAATATACAAGTCCACGTTGCCTCGTGCGCCTAATGTGGTTCCCTCCCCGCGATTCCCCTCCTCTAATTCCGATATCCCCGCGAACCTTGCTCCGACGACTAACATCGAGTCATTCCCCCTGGAGCCACCCGCCGCCGCTGAACCCGAAGCTCTTGATCACCTGTACGGCTCTTATATATCCCCGCTGTGCATCACATCGTTTCTCCATTTAATGTCTACGTTCCCCCAGCCTCGAGGCATTGAAGAAACTACCTCCTCTCACCGTTGTCTCGACGACCCGGATCATCCGCTCGTTGTCGAGCTGACCCTGTCTCCGGCACCGTCCCCAAACTATCTATCGCTGGGTGATTTGCGGAAACATGAGCTCATCTATCGATTTGAGCGAGAATGGAACGTTGACGTTGCATTGCAACGTGACACCCTGTGGCGACGATATCCACGCCTGGTCGTGTTCGACATGGATAGCACATTGATTACACAAGAGGTGATTGACCTACTTGCTGCGACCATCACAAATCCCCCAGATCTGGGCGCCAGGGTTGCAGATATCACGCATCGGGCAATGTTGGGGGAGCTAGAATTCGATGCGGCCTTCCGGGAACGAGTAACTTTACTTAAGGGACTCCCGGCTACAATCTTTGAGCAGTTGCGGCCGGTTCTGAATGTCACAAAAGGGGTTCCTCAATTGCTAAAGGCATTTAGGAGGTTGGGTATCAAAACTGCCGTGCTGTCCGGGGGTTTCTTACCACTGACGCGTTGGCTTGCTGGCGAACTGGGGATTGATCATGCACATGCGAATGAGGTTATAATTGATGACTCTGGACGCCTCACTGGCGAAGTGAAAGGACGCATTGTAGGTAGAGAGCGGAAGCAGGAACTTCTCCTTGAGATTGCCAAGAAAGAAGGAGTCGCACTCGAGCAAGTCGTGGCGGTTGGCGACGGTGCCAATGATCTGTTGATGCTCGACACGGCAGGCCTGGGCGTAGCATGGAATGCGAAACCGAGGGTGCAGCTGGAGGCTGGTGCACGACTCAACGGCGAGACCTTGGTCGACTTGCTATATCTGTTTGGACTCACGAGTGAAGAGGTGGATCTGCTGACGACGTAAGCCTAGGAGGTAGGTGCGTCTACTGAATGCTGCTTCGTAAACCTATATAGCATCCCTCCGTCTTGATACTACCTACAATATCTAGGTCGTCGGAAAGCAATTCGCAGAACCGCGACTTCCCAATATCTTGGTTATGGTGGGAGTGTGGCATGGGAAATTTTCTATTTTTAGAGAATTCCCGGTGTTTTAGTTGCACTGGGTTGTCGTTTGCGATGGCGATGTAGGTCTATTGCTAGCACTCCTATTTTAGCTCTAATGGCCGAATACTATGGTACCTACTTAGTATAATACGAAAAACGAAAAATAGGCTACCTCTCCAGGGGTGGCTAGTGATTATGCACATCAAAGTACGGGCATGTCGTCTAGCCAGACAAAATAACACATAGCTGAGTGATACTTCTGTGGTTGAGCATTGCTAGTCAACCGCAGTAATGCTAGTAATGTCACAATGCTTTGTTTGGATTATGTACAGTAAGGTTGGAGAAATCCCGAATCCTCTCGCAACCACGGTAACGCGAAAAGTGACCGAGACGTCTCCTCGAGGCAGGAGTATCTAGTAGCCATCCTTACCCCATTTGTTGTATTTCTCATGGAGGGACTGCACACATTAGATTAGTATAGATCGCCAGTCTCTCATAGAGTGTATAATTGCGGGGGGGATCACGGCTGTAGCGTACCTTTGGTAAGTTGACGTCGGGGATGACTACAACGTTGACAGCGCTGGGGGCGTCCTTAGGAACAGCATCGACGTCACCGCCGGGGTGGTATCGGTACTTGCCCTCGGTTGCGCCGGTTTCCCACGGCATGCCAGATTTGGCTAAGCCGACGGGTGCTTCGGACGTCGATTTGGTAGGGGAGCGGCCTATATAGTCGGAGTGTTAGATTCCGGACGGCGATAAGGCGAAGAGGAGAGGCCAAGTTGGCTTCGTGGTAAGTGAAGGTTAGAAGAAGCCATACCGAAGTAAAGACCAGCACCGCCCAAAGCTAGGAGCATGACACCACCCAAGATCTAAATATGACAAGTCGAGTCAGCACTCATTCTTATTCTATTCGCTTCGTTTCGCTTCGCCCTCGGTACACGGATGAAGAGCGAAATATCTGTATTGTTGGACTTCCGGGTATGACGTACCATCAACTCGGGGTTGCGCTTCGTCTCTTCCTTGAGGCCTGGGTCGGTAGCCAGCCGGCGGGCGGTGGTAGAGAAGGCCCTTTGGGAAAAGGCTCGTCGAGCGATCATGGATGCCATAGTTAATAGTATCTTAGGTGTCGCGTTTTATGTTGTCGTGTTAGAGGTTGAGGCGATGTCGGGTTTGAGAAAGTTTCGCTTAGAGAGAACCTTCGACGTCGTACGATGGGTGGATGGGGTAGCTTTGATGGCTCTAAGATAAAACATTGACCAATCAAGAAAGAGCCTTATGGCAAGTTTTTATATACCTCATTTTTGAGGCAGCACAGGCATTGACTGTATGTACCTAAGTACCTAAGTACTTGATTAAGGTTCAATGTTTTAACAATAATGGTTCTAGCGCCTTTGCGTCATAATCAACCTGCCGACTAGGTACCTATGTAGGAACCTGGAGCCTAGTCATACATATGTACATAGGTACCTGGATATTGCACAATGCACATATTACCCCCCTAGGTACGTAGGATGTATGCATATCAAATCACTACACAGTAGGTATATCCAAGTGTATTTTAAGATAAATATAAAAAAGAATAATCCTGCCATACTCAATACCTAATAACAATAGAAGGGAAAAAGGTGTAAATTAATATAACCAAATATAAGTAGCACTGAATGTATTTCTAATTTCAGACGAGAACTGGTGTGCTGGGATATACTTATCTTCCAAGGTTCTTATGCACCAAGTTAATACGTGACAGGTACATTTATGCACAACTATACCTAATACCTACACCTACATGGGGAAGACCGAAAAAGGTAACCTTATTTTATGCAAGACAAGACAAGACCAGACAAGCCCCCTTTCGACATTGATGTCGTTTTTCTCATCTGCTGCACCATCTCAGATCTCGCGACGACCGCGAATTTGGCGGGTTACCACACACAAACATTCATCCAATTCGATCTGAATCGGCCGACCTTCTTTTTTAATTTTCCACTTCAATTTCAATCCCAACGTCAATTTTCCTTGTTCCATGTTCCATGTTCCATTTACATTTTCTACAGACCCGACTGACCAACTACATCACAACCTGCTGCGCAGACAAGATCGATCACAAGGCAAAGGAAAAGGAAAGAAAATAATAATCGTCAACGCTCTCTTAATTATCATTCGGCCTTCCTACCTTAAACAACAAACGATCTATCACCTTGTCCATCAGTAAACATCGATATCGTCTCTTGATCCTATATTACCCTCTTTAGCGACATAATCAATACACAAGTATCTATTACCGCTCGTACTGTATATTCTCATAATCGCGACCGTATTTCGATTATCCTCCAAGGAACTGGTTTTGCTACACTTGGTAACGGCGCCAAGATTCCGACTATTTTGCATGGATGCGATGTTGTAGAGAACAGTCGTGTGGAAACTGAATATTACAAAGGAAAGGAAAAGACGAAGAAAACGGATTGATATAGACGTATTATCTTGACGATGGCTGCAAATCAACCCTCGGCGAGACCTACATCGCCAGAGGATGACATCAACAGTTTTCCGAGTCC
Organism: Annulohypoxylon bovei var. microspora; assembly: GCA_022836615.1. Classification (NCBI taxonomy): domain Eukaryota; kingdom Fungi; phylum Ascomycota; class Sordariomycetes; order Xylariales; family Hypoxylaceae; genus Annulohypoxylon; species Annulohypoxylon bovei. Next base: position 52,605 of record MU405381.1, read on the forward strand.
TAAGTTCCCCGCCGGCCCTCCGAGTATCATCTCGTCACGAATGACCGACATCGCGTCCGAAGATGGCGACGGAGCTGCTCAAGAACAAATAAGGGCAAACGGGAGCCAGAGGAGGAGTCTCCGCGCCACCGATTCTCGCCCTGGAACCGCGAGAACTGGCATGTCTTCGACACGCGGTGCTTGGTCGCAAGGAACCCCTATGAGAAAAGCATTGCAAAGAGGAAGTCTCACCGGTAGCATCAACAACGGTCGCCCTCCTAGTTCTACGAGCCGAAGTCATGTTCCCTTGGCTTCGCACGCCTTCTTTCATCCTATGAGCTCTCAGAAGCTACAAGCCCAACGAGGCGCATCACGTCCTACCACGGGGATTCAACGTAGACCAAGCATTGAAGATTTACCGGATGAGGATCAGTCTCACATCGCACCGCCACCACAACAGGGTGCTACCGTCTCAAGGCCCGTAGCTCGTTTAGTCCGCCACATGACGGATGAGGGTGAAGGTGACGGCCAGCCGCCCCCTTCTAGGGGTACTGAGGCGACGGAACCGTACGATCGAATCACCGCCACCACGAGTCCGACCCGTGGTCACTATCCCGCGGGCAGTGTCAGCGAGAGCGTGCGCCCATTGCAACGTAAGAAGGCCGAAGAAAAAGGTCTCAGTCTAGATGTTGGCAAGTCCAAGACCTATAAGGGCAGTGGGAATTTACCGAGCCCTGTAAGATCGCCACGATCTTTTAGATCAAGCCTCTTCCTGCCGGCCAAGGGTGAATCTACGACTACTCCCGCTAATCGTAACACGCACGGCGCCGAGAAGCTGTCTTCTGGCGCGTCGTCTCCCCGATTCGCCCCTTCTGCCGCCCCCGCTCCCGCCAAAATGGCCAAGGCAGCTAAAGAGAAGACTCTAGGCCACGGCTATAACCATCAGTATTTCGAGGGCAATACTGTGTTTTGCATTGGCGGCCGTCTGCAAAACACGCGTCATCGACCCATCAATATTGCGACTGGCTTTATTCTCGTCCTGCCAGCCATTCTCTTCTTCGTGTTCTCCGCGTCCTACCTGTGGCATCATGTTTCACCTGCCGTTCCTATCTTCTTTGCCTACCTGTTCTATATTTGCATGTCTTCGTTCCTTCATGCGTCAGGCTCGGATCCAGGGGTGAGTAGAAGCAACGTAGTAATAGTCTCCATAGCGATACTAACATATTATCTAGATCCTACCACGTAACATACATCAATTTCCACCGGTGGATGAGCATGAGGACCCCCTGCGTTTAGCTCCCCCAACTAATGATTGGACGCTTATCAAATCGGCGGAGTCGAGCACTGCGGCAATGGAAGTGCCCACGAAGTATTGCAAAACTTGCAATATCTGGCGTCCTCCTCGAGCCCATCATTGCCGGCTGTGCGATAACTGCGTCGAAACCCAAGACCATCACTGCGTTTGGATTAACAACTGTGTTGGGAGACGTAATTATCGATACTTTTTCGCCTTTCTGACTTCGGCCACCCTCCTCTCGATCTATTTGATAGCCGCTTGTCTTGCGCAGGTGCTGGTCTACTCAGACCAGGAGAATGTCTCCTTCGGAGAAGCCGTCAGCCACTTTCGGGTCCCTTTCGCTATGGTAATTTATGGGGTCCTATGCTTCATGTATCCGGCTGCTTTATTAGGATACCATCTCTTCCTCATGAGTAGGGGCGAAACGACAAGAGAATTCCTAAACTCGCACAAATTCATGAAGAAGGATCGGTATCGAGCCTTCACTCAAGGTACGATGTGGAAAAATTGGATCGTTGTGTTGTGCCGTCCACGGCCGCCGACGTACTACCGTTTTAAATATCGGTTCGAAGAAGGAGATCAGAGATTCGGCGAGCGCCGAAATAAGCAAAGGAGCGATTCATCTGGAAATGGACAGGATATGGAGATGCAGAATGTACGGGGCCCTAGTACCGGTTTTCAGGGGCCTGCCGCTTTGCGCAACCTTACAGCCAGTACACGATGAATGCCGTCCATAGGTCTCTTACCTTTATTCTACTACACCAGTAACCTACGATCTCTGCGCGTTACCGGATACCTATTCCGGGTCATGTCTCCTAGCATGTCTAACAAGTATACCCCGATAATCAATTTTGCCATTCTGTACAATACCCTTGCTAGAATCAAGGGGGAGGCGTGTGATCCCACGGCGCCCCAGGTGTTAGGTACTTAATGTACTCAATCTTTTGATAAGACGAAACATTTACGATGTGAGGGGGAGCCAGAAGGACATAGACGGTGTGTCGAATGATTTTACGGAGAGAAAGGAGTACTCGCTGCTGGTTATGTTGGAGATGCGGCTCGCCCACAAGGTGGGGCGTTAATAGCCGAGTTTAATCTCAGAAGTGATCAATCGTGACTGCTGTACGAGACAGTTGAATACCTAAGGCTACCGAAATTGTACACTTCGCTAGCGAAATGGAAGATGTGCAATGAAGACTAGACCGTCTAGCTACCAGTTTATTATCGACTAGGACGCATTTTTGCCGCCCCAGATAGACACTATAGCGGTAAGCCGGGCTCAAGTCCGGGGCTGCTATTGCTCCGGTCGGTATTGTCTTATACGCCGTAGCTTAACATAAATGTGCCAGTCTATGCCATGGGATGGGTCACGTCCTTCTAAGATTCTGAAAGTGGCCTTGATTTCGATACTAGATTACTAAGGTATTAAAAAGACGATGTTTAGGCATCTAAATTCTATAGGTATTCTATATTCTATATTCTACATTTTGTATTTTTCATATATTTTATATTTTAAATATGAAGTTTATCAGCATAACTAAGAGCATCATGCTTTCTTCTTTTTACCTTTAATAAGAAGCTATGATACAGATCTTTGAAGCCAGTTAATTGGATGAAAACTTGCACGTTTCTCAAAGAGTACCTAAATACAATACACTTATACAATATAATCTTTTAACTGATCTGTGTTCGCTCGGATAGATACATTATTATTCTATTATTAAGTAACCCAACAACGGTGAAATACATAAGTACTTTCACGTCTCCACCTCTTCTCCACTTCGTCGTAAATAGTACAACTCGATGAGGAAGCTACGGTGAATAATAACCAGGTAACTATAGCTGACTAGACTTGCTAGTTTAGCTTCTCTCGTGACAAATTTGCGTACGATCCAATACCTAACTTCATTTGCAGCCTTCTAGTTTCTTTCTTTCCATTTTCCCTCCTTTTCCCACTTGTCGTTTTTCGGATTATAGACCTTTGGGGTTTTACCTATCTTTTTTTTTTTGGCTATCGTTTTCGATTTATAGATCGCGTCTTTAGAAGCGCTGATTACCTAGATCTGCTATTTCTATTTTCCATCTCTTCTCTCTTTGAGGAAATCTTTGAAGATGGGCCAACCATCGTTCCAGGCTTCGAATGCCATCATATACGTCACTTACGGCGCCTTTCTGTACGACACTCGTCTTAGTTTACTTCTCCTGTCTTGACATCGGCTTATTATAAATATGTAGCTTATTGGGAACTGGCTTGGCTTGGAAGATGAGAAACCAGTCCAAAGCCGAATTCCTCGCGGGAAACAGAACTCAGTCTGGTTAGAAATCCAAACGAGAGCTAGATATCCTGGCATTCTTCGCCACTATCCAATGCTCTCGTGACCCGTCCTCTCTTCTATCCCTGGTAATATTAAACTTAAGATACTAATACTCCCTATAGCGTTTCCTTTAGCTCTCAATTTCATCGCTGCTGGTGAGTAGGAAAATCGATATGGTGTTTTGGCGAATAGCCTTTCTTCTTGTTTGAGGATCAAGAGCGGTAGCACCTTTGAATCGATCCAGTCGGATTCCAGATCTCGGATTTCTCTTGCATCGCGGAATGCACGAACGTGTTAAATCATCCTGCCACACTGCAGGAGTTTGGGGCCAGAGTATGAATTGCATAACTGACAAGTAGGTTTGTACCCACGTATAACATATCTCCTCTCCCTGTGCGTCTCTTCTCGAGCCTGTTACAGGGGGTAGGTAGATTGTGGCTCACTACGGGCGCCGAATTGAAGCAGTTCTCCTGGATCCAACCTCGCACTTCTGTCACTAGAAGGCTGCGAGGAGATCTCTGAGATACTGTGGAAATGAAGCTGAGATTGTACCGTAATTACTCGATCAAGTTAATGCTTGCGTGGGAAACGTGCTGCCGCTCCGATCTCCCCTTCTCCTCCACTCCTTTTCCGATGTTTGAATATACTAACCGTCGTCGCTAAATTTTCAGCTATGGGTTCGGGCATATTATTCTCCTACCCTCAGCTGGCAACCCTTGCTGGTGTCCAGGGAGTCGTTGTTTATGCCATTGCATCGGCCTGCCCACTGTTGATCTTCGCAGCTCTTGCGCCTATCATCCGTAGGAAGTGCCCAGAAGGTTTCGTGCTTACAGAATGGACGAGGCAGCGATATGGTGTAGTGACGGCACTTTATCTAGGTGCTCTGACTCTACTTACCCTGTTTTTATATATGGTGGCGGAGCTCTCTGCGATCGGCCAAGTTATCGAGGCGTTGACCGGGCTGGACGGCCTTCCTACCGTCATCGTCGAGTGCGTCGTCACAACAATTTATACCTGTAATTTACCCCTTTCTTATAAAAGTTTCACCAAGATATTTGTATTAGTTTGCTGACGACGACGATAATAACATGCTAGCCCTCGGAGGATTCAAGATCTCCTTCATCACCGATAACATCCAAGGCGCCATGATCTGCTGTCTGATTCTTATAGCTACGATCACCATCGGTGTTAAAACAGAGATCAAGCCAGAGCTGATTGCCGATTCTGGACTGCTCGATTCCAGTCTTGTAGGATGGCAGCTGGTGTATATATTGCCCGTTGCTGTTCTGACGAACGACTTCTTCCTCGCCAATTTCTGGATGCGTGCTTTCGCCTCTAAGACCGACAAGGATCTCTGGGTCGGCGTTTCGGTGGCCATGGTTGTAATCCTGATTGTCCTGACCTTAGTTGGCTGTACTGGGTTGATCGCTGTGTGGTCGGGTGTATTCCCTCCTGATGGCGACGGGTCTGTTGCTTTCTTCCTATTGCTCGAGCAATTGCCTAGCTGGGTCGTGGGAATCGTCATAGTTATGTCGGTTTGTCTGAGCACCGCATCGTTCGATAGTTTGCAGTCCGCCATGGTGTCGTCGGCGTCCAATGACATCTTTCGCAATCGCCTTAATATCTGGTGGATTCGTGGCGCTGTTGTGCTGATTATCTTCCCGGTGGTAGTGCTCGCATTGAAGGCGCCGAGCATTTTACAAATCTACTTGATATCCGACCTTCTGTCTGCTGCTACGATCCCGGTGCTCATGCTTGGGTTATCAGATCGATTCTACTGGTGGCGGGGCTTCGAAGTCTTGGTTGGGGGACTAGGTGGGATATTGACTGTCTTCATCTTCGGAACTATATACTACGAGGATGCGCAGCTGGGTGGCGAGCTCATCCTCCTGGAGCAGGGACTATACACTGGTGACTGGGGCGCATTCGGAGCCTTTGTCGCAGCACCTGTTGGAGGTTTGCTCTGGGGCTTCGGCGCGTTGGCACTGAGACTGGCAGTTCAATTCATCCAGTCGAAGGTGCGAGGTACCCGATTCGACGCGCTCGATCGCCCTGCCATCACGGGACCCCCAGAGGATTCCGACGCCTTAGCCTCGGTAAGCGAAGAGGCGACTACGACTAAGGTAGCTGGCAAGTTTTTTTAGACCGTCTCGGAGGGCGGGAGCGGACCAAGAGGGTCGGGGGTGCTGTTTCGGCTAAAGAAAGGGGGATGGAGAGCGGTATAGAAACGACGGGGAGCTAAGAGGGGTTGATAATAAGTGGTCAAGCTGTAGCGATAAATATAGGAGATGCCGAGAAGACTACCTACCTAGGTAGCTAAGTAGTCAGCCGTAACATCTCTGCAACTACTAACCGAACGTTTCACTAGGTTAAATAGTCTGATATGTACAAGCCTACGATACAATCTTATTATGTTCCCTCGTCGACTTCACATTCCACTTTTCTTATTTTTCGCCAAGATCCTCCACCATATATTGGTAGTCTTCTATTCCCTGCAATATAGATTCGTAGGTAGACTCGGGCAACGTACCCCAGATCTTCCACGGTGTGGCCTCGTAGGTGGCGTCGCTTACGTTGGACTGCATGACGATGTGCTCGACCACGTGGCGCACGCGCTCGCTCCCTTCGATCATCACGCCACCCTTCAATTCGTCGTAGCGGGCTATGTGCTGGGCGCTGGCGATGCTGACGATGGCCTGCTTGGTCAAGCCCGAACCGTTGGGCCGGTAGCCAACCTTCCAGTCGGCCAGCCGTGGGTAGCGGAACAGCCTATTGTAGCGCAAGAGCTGCCACTCGGAGCGCACACCCTTCGGCCGGCTGTCGATGGCGCCGGCGAGCGTCTGGTACAGCTCCCCCGTGCAGATGTACCGTAGCGTCTCCTTATCGCCCGCGGCGAGCGCGCTAGACATCTGGACGTGCAGCGCCTTCGCGGCGGGCACGACGGCGGATTTTTGGTACTTGAAGCGCGGCCACCGGAATTTCCCCTTGTCGAGCGACATCGACACCACCTTCGCGCTGAGAAACGTTCGCAGATCCTCCCACCGCGTCTTGAGGATCAGCCATATCATGTGGAAGAATTTGGACGGCTCGCGCGGGAAGCGCGATAGGGGTGGGACTATGAGGGATTCTAGAACGCGGAGCGGATGACGGGTTGGTTAGCGATCGTGGTATGCGAGATGTGTGTATATATATGTGTGTAGGTGTGTGAATGGGCGTCTGAGAGAACTAACTGGGAATTAATACGGTTATGGTGGGACCGAAATTACTCTGGAATTGTGCCGCTCTACGGCCGCTCGATTCCCTCCTCGTCGACTTTTTTCTTAGGGGCGATGTTGTGGTGATGCTGCGGCAGAGACTGGAGAGGACGGGAGAAGGTGCTCGCGACTTCAGGGAGGAGAGCAGCCATGGTCGTGATGCGCGCAATAGCTCGGCCATGGCGCTGGTGTTGGTGGTATGGAGGGGTATTCGTAGATTCGATAGATTCGAGGAAGATTCGAGGCGCTCTTTCGAGGGGTGTCGATTTGGATGTTAAATTTACCGTAGCGACATTTGGTTCTTCGTTTCCGAATATCAATTGATAATTCCTCTGCGGCGCATCATTAAATTCCTTAGGTGGAGGACCGACTGAAGTGAATTGGGACGGAACAGAAGCTGTATCTAGTTCAATAAAAAAAATTAGGTGGGTCGAAGATTAAAGCTCACAACCCACAAGGCTGACCAATAGATAGAGATGATTTAAATGTACCTAGTACTAACTATCTTTGGTTGTACTACTTCCCGCCTTCCGTATTCTAATGTTTCAATCAAAGAGGGAAGTAATGGATGGGGGATGTAAGCTGGGTACGCCAATTAGAGTTTAAGGGGTGCTACGTAGTAATATGACCTCACTGGCCACATCTCCCATTACTACATTACTGCCATCATCCAACCAGCCATCTTACACATACACTACCTATTATATACATACCTACATATCTAGGTACCTACATATCGACATATCGACATATCGACATATCGACATATAGGTATGTACTATGTGCGACACCGATATTACTAAATTATAACTATCTTTCCTATCCTTTCACATTTCAACCTTTCCTTTTAACAACCACTTCCTATGGCCAACTCGACCCGACGACGAAGACGAAGACGAGCAATTGACCAGACACAGCAAATATCTGGAGTGGCCACACCTCCCTTCTACTCGAGCCATCCTCGGGAGGCTCCTTGAATGGCCAGACTACCGCCCGCGTCATCTTCCTCCCCCTCTAGCTCCAGCAATGGCGTCGCCAAACCTCACACACCTCCAACCCCCGTCGTAGCCGCCTCTTTTCTGCAACCTCGTGTTGCCGTCGCACTCGGTGTTCCCAAGCGTTGGCACTATACCCTCTCGGCCTGTCGTCTGCTGTCTATCGTACCTCCTATTTTCTGGGGCATCCGTTTTACACTACGCTTTCTCCTCGCTGATCTATTACGCCTATCCGAACGTCGAGATCATGACCGTGATACCACTGTCTTCACCTTGAGGTTGACCGAGACGGCCCTCGCCATAATATGGGTATGCCTCTTCCCCTCCCCTCCCCTCCCCTCCCCTCCCTTCGATGACCATCTTCTTATTCTTGTTCTTATCATGTTAAACCCGATCAGTGTTGCGCCTCGGCCTATCTCGCCTTCTTCTTCACCGACTGCCTCATGTCACGGTGGCTCATCAACTATACCCCGCAAGCCACAGTCGTGCGCCTCTTCACTATTAGCTGCGCATTTGCCTACCTGACCTCGTGGGTCGTATATCTGACGGGCGGTCCCCAGGACCCTGGCCTACTGTTGCCGGCTTGGATCGGTATCGCTACTATACTGACCACCTGCTACCACTTCACCCAGCGAAAGATCAAGATCCGGAAGGAGACTTTCGCTAGCATTAGCGTGTTCTCTATCGCGAGCTTCATTAGCATGGTTGCCTTGCTGTTGCATTCGCATTGGACTAGGGTCGGATATCAGAATGTGCCTTTGGTCGCCCTGACTAAACGAGCGTGCCAGATCGCGTGCCATATTCTTTTTCAGGTCCTTGGCGTGACGAGGGACATAGACGGATTATGATATAGAACTACGTCTTTTTATGCTCCCTTCGCTTAGCCGTAACCTGGCGCCGTTGGATGATTCCAACTTGGCTATTGTAGACGAAATCGGCACGAATTTCCCGCCCTACCTCGACACCTAGATGTTCTTATTCTGGTCACTATTGTTAGCAATTTACATTCGAGATAGATTTGGTCTTGAGTACGATGAGAGTGCTCCGAGTTAGACGCTAAGCATTGTTCTAATACGATACCACCATCATCCTACAGTTCTTCTCCTTTCCCGATGCCTGTGCAACTACGTTTGGGCTATAATTCGTCATGTAAACCCCGCTAAATATCTTGCTAGCTACCTACCCCTAACTTATGGTATATGTCAATACTAATCCTTTAAATTAGCAGGGTTCATTTGACGTATCTTTACTAAGTATGTTAAGATAGAACATGTCCTAGGATATCATCAGTCGATAAAGCTCAATCTTTATTCTACTCTGGGTTAAGTCCCTGTTGATATGTCAACTACGAGTATCTGGTGATAGTGGTATTGATTCAAGAAAATGAGCCGCAAGTTCCAACCAAAGATAGTACATATGCATATCTGTTGCATCATTTATACATGTATCTACATAAGTCTAGGTACGTATTACTTGACGACCTAACTTGAACATTAAATGTTCACATGGTATGTACATGTATAAATCCGCCCCAGCCACAAAAAAAAAGAAAAAGGAGGGCAGCCGATACCGGCAACTTCTGCGTGTCGTTTTCTCTTATGTACCAATGTAATAGGTGTACCTGGATATCATTTATAATATTTGCGTTTTGTCTTAAGAAGTCCCATACATTTTTATGGATGAACCATTGAAAACGATGAGTATTAGGTATGTACATAACGATCTTTCTAGCTTGATGCCCGGTAACTTACCTAGGTTGATAGTATTACTCTCCTACCTCCTTATCTTCCTTTCATATTCTCATACTCTTTATATGAGATCGGGAATGGCAACGATCCGACCTCGAACCGAAGAAGATGTAGGGGCATGCCACCAAGTGCTTAAAGCCGTTTATGAGACGAGCGGATATCCCGTAGGAGGAGTTAGGGATCCCGCACCACTCTTCGCCAAAGAGGAGGCAGCCTGGGTTGCCGAGATCGACGGCACTGTCGTGGGTCACGTCTCCTTAGCAAAAGCTAGCCCGGACAACGTTGCCGTGGCCCTGTGGTGGCAGCAAAACCCCGAGGATATCCAGATCTCGGTTCTCGGGAGGCTGTTTGTGCACCCTGATAATCGCAAGGGCGGCACGGCTAGCAGGCTCATCAACGCTGCCGTCGAGGAGGCGCGGCGGGCGGGGCAACGGCCAGTTATGTTCGCCCTAGTCAAGGACCAGGACGCTATTCGCTTGTATCGAAGGCTGGGTTGGCAGTACTTCGGCACCGCTGTCTATAGATGGGGAGACAGGAACGAAATGGATGCCGAGTGTTTTGCAAGCGCTGTTTCATGATGATCTCGACTCGTTAATATATAACCCCTATTCCTCGCTACTTTCAAAATACTCTTTACCTGGGGGAATATGTATTCATTTATAGGTTCTTCGATCCTTACAAAGCTACTCCGTGTGTTCCTGGCGTTCTTTCCGCCGTGTTATACAGGTTGATGTAGTTACCCCTTTTCTACCTACCCCTTTCCCTTCCTCCCAAAACTCTGCACAGCATCCCTGACTTTATAGCCTCTATATACCGATTATTATCCATATCGATACAATAATTGCACTCGTGGGTCCTTCTTTTTCTTTATTAGACTTTAAAGTCACTCGAGCCGACACCTAACCCCTATGATAGTTCCTTCCGACTCTAGGTCACTTATTCTCCCACTGCCAATGTGTGTAATATTTCCCGCACTTTTCTCACTTGGATTTTCTTCTCTTTCGTCCCCTTCATCCACCTCTCAGATCCATTGCCAAAAGCCTAGTCTACAACATTATCGCATTAATAGACTACACGCTTCTATCATCACCTTGTATACCCACCTAGGTGTACACCTGCTTTTTCCTCTGCATCTATACTTCTGAGTTATCAAATTGTTGTCGTCCTTGTTGTCAGCATGTAGTGATATTTCCACTTCTCTTTTTGAGCTGTTCACATACTAGCTTACATGTTACTCCTTTTCAATACTCGAGGTACTCTATCTCAATTGGGTCACGGCATAGCGTATGGTACTGACTCGGCGATAGGACTCGGTACTAGATCTGTCTATCCAGTTTCTACATTGAGTTTACCTACCGCATGTTACAAAACCTACACGTCGATACCATTTGCTGCTACTATAATTCTTATGTCTAATGCCTACCTGCCTAATCCTCCCTGTGCTAATATTTAGCTCGTTGTAATTATAAGGCCTAGCCTACCATTTCAGACATTGGCGCGGTTCTACCCCCTTCTAAGCATGAACCGAGAATACCTATACATGCCAATATCATGTACCTTTCACTAGACGACATACTATATTTACTACTCGACGATGTGATACAGGCTTAACACTAACACGAAGACATCCACGTAAGTTAAAGGTTCGTCTCGGTAACAGGATCTCGATTGACCATGCTGATTATAAAGTCTAGGTACAAAAGGACGAGCATGGCCAACCAGCACATGGTGCTAGATAGATCGAATCTATCCTGGCCCATGTCCTGACTGATTAGAAAGGGAAAATTCTCGTCCGATGCCTTTAACCGATGGATAATTAGATACCATCCGTTCATAAACCCTAGCTAATAATTCATCTGCGTAGAATCCGCAAAAGCAAAGAGAACGAGACCACTTCGGGCTACCCTTTCGGTCATTCGAGATAACCCTATGTCTACTGGCTTCGTTCAGAGCCACCACCGCGACGTTCATAAGTTCCAGCATCACGCGCTGCCTGCGTGTGGGTGCCCACATCGCCTCTAGCAGGGGGGCTGCTCTGGCTGCTGTAGGCCGGGTGCGGCACGTACGCCTCGTAGTACGACATACTTGCGAAACTGGGGTCCTGCAAGTACGGCGTCATCCATGAGTATGGGGTAGCATAATACGGTCCAAGCGGGCTCATCATCGTAGGGGTTGCCTGGGGCGTGGTAGGATAGTTACCTGCGCCCACCTGAGGGGTGCCATGATACTGACCATACGGAGGGCTGGAGTAGGTCTGTGCTACCGGAGGCATGTACCCATAGGGCGGCACAGGTCGGGCCATTCGGACATTCTCAGGTGACATTGCTCCGTTACTGTTGGCCGAGTGATGGGGGACGGTGCCTACTGCCTGACGCGGAATGCGAGAGGGCGTTGGTGTCGCGGGCTCGACTAACTGCTTCTTCTGACCCCCAGAGCCCTTGTTTGCCAGAGGACTGTCAGGTACGTTGACGTATCTAGAGAATGCCGGCGACGGGGCTTCTCGACGCATGCTTCGGGGTTCACGGCTGTTCTTACGCTCTACTCGAAGCAATGAACCACCCATGCTCTGACCCCCCTATAATACAACAGTCAGCTAATTGCGATGAATCTTTTTTTCCATCATGTTTTGGTTTGCAGACTTACCATACGATTCACGGCAGCGTCGGCCATGTCGACACGTGAGAATTCAATGAAACCGAAAGCGATGGCGTACGGCCGTCCTAAGACATAGTTAATTTCATCGCCTCATCTCTCCGGAAATAAGAAATACAAACCAGGTTGGGGATCCTTGCACACGACTTTGACGTTCAGGACGTCGCCGATTTCCTCAGCCAACTTAGTAAGCAACTCCTGGACCTTGGGCTCGTTTACCGGAAGGTTGCCCACAAAGACCGATCGTCGATCTATCTCATACTGTTTGAGCCATAGCTCATCGGGATCCGTCTTTGACTTCATCGACTTCTTGAGGTCATAGGCTGTGACGCGATATGTCGGGTGTTGACGGTACGCCTAGAAAAGGCCTTGTTAGTAAATTGCATATACCCAGATGCACCTGGCTGGATAAATTTCTTACTGAAATCACGTCTCTAGCCGGGTCGAAGGAAGTATATTCGACCAACACACCTCCCTTAACACGTACGGCCTCTTGGATCTCTACGGGAAGAGCCTCGCACTTGACAATATCACCAAAGCCGCTCATCTGCTTGCGGGCGTCCTCGACATCGATGTCATCTCCATTAGCATGGTAGATAATGAAGCTTCCTATAATCGAATTAGGCATCATTATATTTGTGTACCTTATGAAAGTTTTTACTCACGGTTCGCCTTTACCATCTCGGTGCGGCAAGGGCGTCCTTCAACTAGGGCGCCGCGGCCTCGAATCACGGCCTCTCGGGCATCTTCGTCTTTCTACCCTCCTAGGTTAGCTAAATTCGAAATGAGGTTGTATCTTAGCTTACGGTATATTGACAAAATGCAAACGGCATGTTTCGTGAATCACGGCGGATCTTCACGAAGACAATGCCATACTGACTAAAGATGCGAGTCAACTCCACCTCAAGACGCGAATCTCGGATGTGATCAGGAAGACTATCGTAAAGTTAGGTCTACTTATTCTGGCGAAAGGGATAAGAAATAAAAAACGAACTTAGCGACAAAGACGCAAGCTGTTGCGGGATAGAAAGCTTGAGCATCCACACCGCCAACCTGAGACCTAGTGCCGAGATTCGTAGAACGATTACGCAACATGGCTATAGGCTGCATGCTAGGAATAGCACCCTGCATGGTTGAACCGAACGTTGAGGGAAGCGCCAATGCAGTGGAGTATGCCTCGTCTCTCTTGGGGGATTCAAATATGTCCTCGTCACAAGGTACATCACCCAGCTGAAAGGGCGTGTCGTCCCTTGAAAGGGGGAGGATTAGTAAGAGACGTTTCATATATTTTATATTTCAAGCAACTTACTCGTCCCCATCACCACGCAGCTTCTGCGCGAAACTGGACTGACCGAGGCCATTGCGAGTGCGTCGGGGAGTACCGTAGCTGTTAACATAAAGTTAGCGGGCGTAAACTAGCGAGGGCTAGCCTTTGTTGCTTCAGAATACTTACATAGTAGACGAAGGTGAGTCTTCGAGGACAAGATCTCCCATTCCTACGTCAAGGCGCACGCCTCCTCCTCCGATTCCTCCTTTAGAAAGATGTTAATATAACATATATTCACAGGAGCAAGCGCCTAGCTCGACTAGTTAGAATAGAACGGCTCACCTTGATCGGACTTGGTTGCTGGAGAGTTAGGAGCCACGTGGTTCATGACGCCAAGGCTGGCGGTTCCCTTCTTTCTAAGGGAAGACATGGCAATTATCTTTCTAAACCTGCAAAAGAGGATATCGGTTAGCATCTATCTGAGGCGCAGGAGACCAATTCGGATATAACGCGCAGGGTTTACTCTCAGCGGGATTACGGAAATCACCGAAGAAAACAAATAAAGTGAATGAAAGGAAAGCGAGATCGCTAAGGAGACAAATAGACCATGTCTATGGGCCTGGCCTTTTTCTCTCTTTTCGTTTTGGGGACGACATCATGGCTAAAGTTGCTAAACAGCGCCATTTCGGAGATAAAAGGGTGATGGAAATTGGGCATACCAAGGTACACAGAGACATCGAATAAGAAAAAGATAAAACTGACTGGATAGTAGGGAAAGACAATAAAGAGGATGGACCTACTACTACTACTCGGAAACTTGAGTGGTAGAAAAGAAAAAGAAAAAGAAAAACAAGAGTTGACGAAAAAGAATCGTCGACCACAAAGTATTGTATCTTCGATGCAATTAGAGTGTGGTTGTGAAAGGAAACCGAGAGTAGAAGAAAACTGGCGGAGGGAAAATAGGTGATCAGCCCAACGTGAAAGGTTGGGAACATCAAGAAGATCAGTCAAAGAGATTGTTAGGACTGCTGTGGTGTGCCACAGTTAGAATAGGGATGGTGCAACTGGCACTTTGCGTACGTAAGTATGCTATGAAGATGTTGCCAAGATGCTGTGATAGCAGATGGGGTGAAGGGATGGGAGATCAAGATGAGCTTACCGAAATCGCGTTGGAATGTTTTTATGTGAGTGATGGTTGTAGTTGTGAAGAAGGTATTGTGAGTGACGATCAAAGTCAAGTCAACTCTGGTTGGAGTGAGTTGGATGCGACAGGAATGTATAAGATGATTCAACAGGTACTGAGGTAGGGGACCAGGAAAGGTGTTAGTGGTAGCCGGGAATGATTGGGAGAAGACTTACCACCACAGAAGCTACCTAGGTGTTGGCCAAAGCACTCCTGGGTATAAATGTATGAATGTATGGAAGTATTCTAGGGTTGCTTCACCACCTAGATAGGATATGTAGAGAGGGTAGGTAGGGTACTAGGTAGATAGGGTAGATTTTGAAGGATCTCCAGGGCTAACCTTTGAAGATTTAATCCCCCCCCGAGTTGATATTGGCGTGCTTAGGAGAATACTACTTCCCTTTTCTTTTCCGCGATTGACTCTCCCTCAAAGTTAACTTACCACGTTGGTGATTGAAGTTGGCATGAGAGAAGAAGAATTTTGGAATTGGAATGGAGAACTGTGAATATTTGTAACGGATGGTGGCTAGTAGGTAGTGCTGTAGAAAATGATGTGACACCCTACAAAAGTATAACCAGAATAGTGGAATAGCATGTCGATAATACCGAGTATAGCCCTGAACCCGTCAAATGGACTTTCGTACTAGGGTAGGTAACTCTGTAAGGATATTCTCAACTGCACTTACTTACTCCGGTAGAGATATTACAGCGCTCATCCTGATCGAGGAAGGTACGACGTTTCCCTTTCTTTTTCTTTTTCTTCTAAGGATAGAACGAACGTGTTAGGCGTACGGTATTAACACAAAGGGAAGCGACGTCGTTAATTTACCATGTTAATACTTCGGTACTTGCCTCGACGAGAATCCTCTTCCTCCCCGTACTAGCTACCTAACTACTTATACGCTATAGGAGGAATCTATTGACGTAGATAAGAGTTGAATTTAGGCCTATGAGAACGTGAGAATCACTTAGGTTAACTAGTTGTTCTGTGTAGTGATTCAAAGGTGCTTAAAAGAAAAACAATCTCCATGTGTTAAAACTGATTCATTTGCATTTGCTTGTATTTACTATGAGGGACTCTGTCAAGATATAGAAATATTCAATTTTGGATGGCGGCCGAGTATACTGCCCACCATACATAGGTTACCTAGGTAGACTCGATTCATTGTGTAACATAATGTTACATTAAATGGTAGGTTACGACTATATCAGCGGACTTCAAAGTAGAGTCGAGCATCCTCTTAAGCCTTAACCACATAAAATAGTTATTCAGAAAACTCACATATCTTTCAGGTTTACGCTAAGCTATGTCACTATTTACACCTACGTTATGACTCGAGTCACTAATAACTTATCAACGTACATCTATATGTCCCCGTTCCGGAGGTCTAATTCATATCACTTTTACAGTTAATGTGAATTGGTGATTACTAGCCACGTTGTCCTTCTTCAATCATCCTCATCGTTGTCATTGTCGTTATCATACTAATATCCTCAGCTTTTTGTTTTGGATAATTTACACTGGGTAGCATAAAGGGGTGTTTTCAAAAAAAAAAAAAAAAAAAAAAAAAAAAGAGAAGGAGGGGTAACGACGAACAGCGCAGTGAGCCTTTACCGTATAGGTATTGATATGTGATAATATATATGATGATATATTAGTATCAGTGGTAGCAGAGTTCCTTTCTCTTGATAGCGGAGTCTGCAATATATTTTAAAATAACGTGATTGAAGGCGATGAGTATGTTATTAGGACGGGCGGAACATTTAAACAAAAGTTGATTGGGGGCCTAGGTAGGTAATAACGGGATAGAAGAAATTAGTACCGAAAACATATCTGGCTGAACATGAGGATGATCCGCCAAAGATGGTGCCCCTTATTCGTTGAGCATCACGATCCGTGATGACTCCTATTTTTATAGCCCACCTAGTGTGAAAGGATAGTAAGGTCCTAAATAGGAATTTGCGAGATTACCCAGCGGTAGACACGCATACTGTATGTACTACATGAAGAAAAAAAGGAAAAATAAATATTTGCTAAAGTCTATGGTAGTTGTGATTATTATAGAATATTATAGAATATTATTGGGGGAAAAAAAGACTAGAAAGGTGCTTATATTGCACATTCTGCAGATAGATCGTTCGTATACGTGGCGGCTAATTCTATTCAGTGTTTGTGATCCCGGGAAATTGACACATCTTTGTCTATTTAGACGTGAGGGCACGATATTCAATTAATACCCCCGCAATTTCTTCTTAAGTTTATATGAGATGTAACTACTAGGTATTCATATGTACCACGTTTTAAAGCAGGGGATATCTGCCAGTTTTGCAACATCTGCCGACGAATTGAGGCTCACGGGCTCGACTAAATTCAATATGTAAGAATTATTACGCTACATACCCATAAAGGTAGGCAGGTTACTAGCAAAGGATGGCTCCCTTATGGCACGAGCTAGGGCTGAACAATCCCCTTTCCCCATCCACGTGCTCGGCCCCAAGGAGTTTACCTCCAAGTTTCCTGCTCATGTTTTGATGATTTTGTATATTGATGCATTGCTGTACCTAAGTAGGTTGAGTATAGTATTTTCTCATATTTGGCATGTAATAATCCATGTGATATAAGCCATTTTGTTGGGGGCTGACATATGGTCGTTCACTAGAGCGCGAAATTGCTTAAATGGAACCCATCGCCGCCATAGGTAAGGCCTAGGTATGCCTCCAGATATGTCTTATGATAATCCTGCCAAATCTAAGGTAATAAGATGTCTCTAGCTTATATTACTAAGTTTTGGGGGCTGGCAACCTTGCTATCTGCAACAGTTGAGCCTTTTTCCCAGGCACGCCGCCAACCAGAGCTTCAGCTTAGGTTTTTAAATGGCTCATCACAGGTGCGGCCATCGTATGACTATGTGATTATTGGAGCAGGAACGGCTGGCTTGACTGTAGCTGATCGATTGACAGCGGATGGGAATTGTGAGTCATAGTGAAACACTGAAACCTAACGTCTTACTACATATAAGTACTGATTTCTCATCCTTAGCCACTGTTCTTGTGGTAGAAAATGGGGATATAGGTGAGATATACGCCATGAATATCAAGACTTGGGCAGATCGCTGATATCTAGGTACTTGAAGTCGACTCCCCTAGAATTAGGCAGGTCTATTCTGGCACCGCGGCCATTGGACCGACGTGGTCATATCAGATTAACTCTGTTCCTCAAGTGAATCTGAAAAACCGAACCACGGCGGTCCTCGCCGGGAACTTGGTCGGTGGCAGTTCAGCTATTAATGCTATGATGACCGTACGAGGAACATCGGACGATTATGATCGATGGGGTAGCTTTTTCGGCAACAGCTCTTCTTGGTCTTGGGATGGCTTGTTGCCGTACCTAAAGAAGGTATGGCTCGTTGTTTTTCTCCTATTTCGATTTCCTACTAATCCATCAAGGCCCTAAACTTTGTACCCCCTGACCCGGCCGTGGCGGAGTCAGTAAATATTACTTACGACGCCTCTTACTGGGGCAATAGCTCTAGTGTATATGCGGGGTGGCCATCCTTCCAATGGCCTGGTTTGAGTGCGTGCCTCGGATATTCTATGTAACCAGGAGAATCTGCTAACAATAGACTAAGCTATGCAAATCGAAGCTTTTAGAGACATACCTGGAGTGGAATTCCCCCCTGACAGCGGTGCAGGCAAGGCAGGTGTGTACTGGTTCCCGACATTCATGGATCCTAAACAGGTTCAAAGATCCTATGCTAGGACAGGCCATTTCGACGGGATAAACAGAACAAATCATGACGTGGTCACGAAGTCGTATGTGACGAAAATTCTGCTTGAGGATGGGACGGCCACTGGGATCGTTTTTCGACAAAATATCGGGAATGCTACGACTCTCACCACTGTCAAGGCTAACCGCGAAGTTATTCTTTCCGCCGGTGCGGTTCATTCTCCCCAGATATTGCAGCTCAGCGGTATAGGGCCTCGTAAGCTTCTTGAGTCTGCGGGCATAAACACGACTGTCGACCTACCCGGCGTCGGTCAAAACTTCCAAGATCATCCGATGATGTTCATGAGCATCGTTCGTAAGTAAATTCTAGGAACCTATATATGAAGTAAAGGGACAGAAAATGCTAATGGGCTAATCCCATAGTCGCAAATTTTACGACTCATCCAAGTCCACTGGATATGTTTGGTAATCCCAATTTCACTGATTGGGCACAGGAGATATGGAAAGCCAACAAGACAGGTAAATCCAAAGTCTCGCTGTTATTATGGGAAGACGTAGAGTTCCATTGACCATTCGCCTCTTTCAGGTCCTTACTCCATGGGCATAGGTAACGCTGCAGCATGGCTGGGAATGCCAGTAATCTCGCCTGAGAGATTTGAGAGCATAGCAGCTAAGCTAGAAAACCAGGATCATGGTGCCCAGTTACCCCCGGACACTGATACGACAGTAATTGCCGGTATGTTATCTAAATACTGCAATATGAACCCCTTCGAAAGAGGGTTGCGAAAAAACGAAGAAGGTGGACGTCTAATATGAAATCTGTAGGTTATAGTGCACAAATGAAGAACATGGCAGCCTCGATTCGTTCCTCGAATACGGCGTTCTAGTAAGTAATTTTCCTGCGATTAGAAGAAGTCGGAGCATATTAAACCTATAGAACTGCTACAAAACTTGTATATTTTGTGATACTTGCTAACTTGATATGTTATAGCAACCACGTCCTGTCAGGGGCTGGATCCTCGGGCTCCCTGATAGACCTACACCCATTGAGTCGAGGCACAGTGAACATCAACACAACCGACCCTTTTAACACAGAACCTATTGTCGATTATAGGGCACTTAGTAATCCTGTGGATACCGATATCATGATCGAGTTTCTTCGATTCACCAAGCGATATTTCTTCGAGACGCGACTAAAGGAACTAATACCTAGACAAGTACAGCCACCCGACTACGTCAACGAGCCAGAAGACTTGGCCAGCTTCCTGGCTGAAAACCTCAGTCCCTCCGAGTTCCACCCTTCGGGAACTTGTGCTATGATGCCGAAGGAACTCGGTGGTGTTGTCGATGAGAGCCTCAAAGTTTATGGCGTGAAGCGTCTCAGGGTCGTCGATGCTAGTATCATGCCCACTTTAGTGGGAGCGAACACATGTCAAAGTGTCTATGCTATTGCCGAAAAGGTAAACGACGTCCAATTATCCAAAGACTTGAACTAACGCACTGTAGGCGGTCGATCTTATCAGAGCTGATCTGTAATTCGAACAAACACCTAGCTTACGTCTCCCCAATGCAGACTATGCGGAGTCTAGACATCAACATGCGAAGGTGGTTAATGGGTATACTGTCGGCATTTCACTATAACTCTCAGGTACACGGCATGTTTAGCTTAATTATAGTCATGTAATGTGTCGTCTATACGTAGGTAGTCATAAGAGAAAGCATCGGTGAATTTTGTTCTGAACCCCTACCCCTAATCTGACAATGTATAGCCTTTAGGTGACAGCATTTGAGGGCAATAACCTTACTTTTGGCACATTCGATTATACCTGCCTAGGTAGCTTGCGGAAATATTGGTGTTTTTATAGCTAACCTGTGAAGTGAGGACGTTGCAGTAAAAGATCCCGCCAGGTGTATTCGGAGCGACTTCATTATTTGCAATTAGGTAGTACGTAAAATCGTTACCCCAGACGCGTTACTCCCTGTCTCTGATGAGCAGCTTCGTTCCATATGCCACCCGGATTTTAGAAAACACAGAGAGATAGACGGAACTCCCAGAAACGCCCAACTCCTTTTAAAATGTCGAATAGTGAGAACGTTTAACTCTGAATCTCCAATATCTCCCTTAAACCGGCCTCGGCTGCTCTGAACCAGCGACCTCTCTCCTCAAGGTCATCCTCGACACCACCGAGCGCTGCCTCTTTTCGCCTTCTCGCCTCTCTTGCGGCAGCCGTGCTGTTCTGCCTTCTCGCCTCGAGGGGCTGTAGCTCGGCGTGTAGTCGATCCAATTCCTTCCTTTTCCTCGGAACTTGACTCTGGAGTTGCTCTAGCTGTCTGTCCAACTCGGACTTTCTCTTCTTCTTGGAGTCGACCAAGTCTAAAGTCTTAGCCAAGGGCAAGTTCAAGTCCGGGTTTGGATTCGATCCTACTGCTCGAGTCTTCTTCAATTTCGCGACTGCACTTTCAAGCTCTCCAATCTTGGCGGGGAGCTCTTCTAATCTGATGGTCTCGACTTGTACTTTATCGTACTTTCTACTCAGATCTTTGGCTTTCTCCTCAAGCTCGGTGACCATGTCTGCAACCTCTGTCTTCAAGGCCTTGAGCGTGGCCTTTGCCTCTAGGTTCTCCCTCTCCAGATCCACATTTTCCTGTGGACTGACGATAAGAGGCGGATCGCCTACGATAGCACGGATAAACTTCTCCTTGGTGACTTGCTCTACGTAACTGAAACGAAGCTTGGCGAATAACTCTCGGTAGTGCGTCAAGTCGGCCTCAAGAGAAGACGGAGTAGTGGCATCAAGAGATGAGGTAGAGATGTCTGATGTTCGCTGATGAGGATCCTGTAGTATTGTGACTGCGGCTGAGATAGGTTCGCTGAGCTTCAGAATGGTGATTTCCTGGGTCGCAGTAAGCGATCGCAACTTAGTTAGGACGCCTTGTGCCGTAGGGGGCGCCATTGTGAATCAAGCTGTCGCGTGTTTGCCGCGTGTTGCACTGGATGAAATGATCGGAATTTTCTGAATGAAGACGTAATGCGGATGTCTAGGTAGTTATTGGAGCTTTTCTCTCTACGATCCTTTTGGAGAGAAATATTTGGATGTTCAAGATGGTTGTCATCGGCGCTCGAATTGTTCTGTGTGATTTGATGTCTATTTACATTTGTCCGAGAAAGGAAAAGCTTGTGCATTGATGTGTGCATTGATGTGTGCAATCAAGTGCTACCTAGATACTTAAGTACTTATAAGCTCCCGATAATCGATAAACGATAAACGATAACACGTTCCTGCCTGCTGCTGCATGTTGCCTAAGTGATGTGTAAATTTAATTCTTTAGATGCTGGATCCTTGACCCCACACAGCCTGTCGGGATCTACCTACCTTTTAGTCCACTTACGTACTTAAATTTTGTACTTAGGTACTTTGATCTAATCCCAAATTCACACCCCGCTGGCTTCGTCGACTTGGTCGATAAATCTTTAAATCCCCACTTCTACTTTTTCTACTTCGTACATTGCCTTCGTCGAATACGAAGGTTGATGTTTTGTATTCTCTCTAAATCATCTTTCTTCGTTTCCCGTTTCCTGATAATTCGAAGATGTCTCCCAATGATGATGAACCTACAGATGACCAAGTCGCTGACCTACTGGTCAAGGAAGCAAATGACTGCTCTCTTAAATATTCGGCAATCGGCCTAGATGCATTCAAACCTACTAAGTAAGCATCTATTTATTCAAACCCAAATGTCGGGTTGCTAATCATTATTATTACTAGGCGTCCCGCGAATCAACCTAAGCCTAACACCCGATTTCTCAACAACATCATCCGTGGAACGAATCATCACAATCGCACGCTGCAAGCTAAGGAGAATGCCGAATCGCAGGCGAAGTTGCGCGACCTGGAAAATGCGGAAGAGAAGAAACGAATTGAAGAGGAGCGCAAACTGCGGAAGACCAAGCCAGGACCTAGCGATACTAGAAAGCGTATGCTAGGAGACATCGCGGCTATACTTGGCGGATCGTCTAAGAGACGTAAGGCTGAGAAGGTCGAGAAGGCCGAGAAATCTGGCACGTCAATCAGCAATGTCTCAGGTTCGGCTGAATCTGTTGATGGAGCTAGAAGTTCCCACCGACAACACAAGAACCGCGCGCTGAACGATGACACAAACGTCAAAAAGGAGAATGGTCGAAAGGCTCGCAGCGGAACTTCACGCCATGGTCATCACCGAGAAGAGAGTCAAGAGGATGGTCCATCTTCATCTACTACCCCTAAGCGCAAGCACCGAGGACACTCGCCCCGACGTGGTAGTCGCCGACACTCAAGTGTCGCAAAGCGCACTGAACATCAATCTTCCCAGTCCGCCGATTCATCTGGCTCCGATCCCTTAGACGAGATCATTGGTCCTGTACCGGCTAAAGCGCCTGCTGTTCGACGACGAGGACGTGGTGCCAACGCCGCCACGTCTGGGATAGATAGTCGCTTTGCGCCCGACTATGATCCAAGAAATGACGTTACGCCTGAGCCAGAAGACCAACGTGAGGATAGCGACAACTGGGGTCAGGCAGTGGAAGCGTTCCGTGACAGCCAGAAGTGGAAACGACAACAGGCGGAAAGACTGCGATCTGCGGGCTTTAGTGAAGACCAGATCGACGGCTGGAAGAAAGACGACCAGAAGGACGAAGCAGACGTCCAATGGACTACGGCCGGCGGTTTGAGAGAATGGGACCGCGGAAAGGTGGTTAATAAGGACGGTACCGTGAGTCTTGCGAAGGATGCCGAGTGGTAGCAAAAGGGATCCAGAGAAAGGAGTCGACCCAGAAATACACGACTCGCCAAAATCATCATAAGAGGTATACGGATTCAAGTCTTCCGCCACCGTATTTTCGCATTCGGAAGCACACTGCAGGGTTCATCTGGTGGTAGCATGGCAGGATAGTTGATGTTGATAGCATGGCATGGCATGGCATGGCGTTTGGTCAACCGGAGTTGCGGACTCAGCTGTTGTAGCTGGTCAGGCATTTGGTTGAAATACTACCTACTAGGTACAGTACATAGATGCTTGGTATATAAATGTTATATTGGTCGTCTCACCGACGAGCCTTTTTTAAGCCATTTTCACTAGTGACCTAAACAAATAACTCGGAATCATTTTACAGATCTTCATCCTAACTCTTCACCTAAAATTGAAGCCTGTTCTATAAACTACCTACATAAGTACCTAGGTAGGTACTATTTATGTATCGTACAATTACCAAAACTAGTACCTACATGCCTTTCCCCTCTCTCGACTTGGACGAATCAGGTACAGCGGCGTACGTGTTCTACCCAGGTCATCCGTATTAATCATGCCGAGGCTATTACGATTATCGTGAAGCAATATTCGACCATTCAAGGATTGTCTATAATTCTAGAAACGTAGCTAGTTATTGTTTGTATTTGCCTTGCCTACCTAGGTAGGTAGTTAGAGATATCTATCATAATATTTAGGGTCAACCAATAGGGGATGTAAGCCACGTATGTACATGTGCAATAAAAATCGCTACAAGTAGTACATACCTACCTAATGGATTGCTCGTTGTTTCTCCTTTTCTCTTAGATGAAACGGCGTCGAGTTCCAGATAAAACAAATTTCGAGCCTCGGCGGTTATCTCAACGATAAGGGTGATAGGGTCTTATATAAGGTCGTATTCTTGACGATCTCTCGTGCTAAATTACCTAGGTATTTTGTGATTGACAAGACGAAGCTTGGTTTCGACCCGTTTCAAAACCTTGACCATCCGCAAAATTTAAACTTCAATTTTAGTCGGCCACCAAGATCTGTTGATAATATTGCTTTTTCTCTCTCTCTCAAGATAAACTGGATTAGTGGCTCTGAGCTGATCTAAACCAGTTTACGGAAACGAAAGCGGATTCTTCCGTAATTGACGATGCATTGAAAGGAGCGCAAATCGTTATTAGATGTTTTGCTCGTGTGATCAATGAGATCATCTCTTCCAAGCAGACGAACATCAACGACCTAGGTAGTACAGCTGGTACAGTTGTAGGTACCTACCTAAAGGTATTTAGCATGCCTAGCAGCCTAGGTACCTAGGAGATATGAAACATTTAGTCCTTACATACATACCTAGTACCTACATGTGTTTTTCTCGATTTTACACCGGTGCCATATGGGTATCAAAAATATACGTTCGAGATTATTTACCTCCATGTCTAAATAATAGTAAATACCTACAAGTAGTAGATACTAATATATTAATTTGTTCTAGCTCATACAGATTCACTAAGTACAAGAAAGAAATAGTATACTATGTAAAGAGAAAGAAAGAAAGATCCACCGTGACTGACCAGCGTGACGCAAACACGCGCTCGATAACTTAATATAGCCACCGACCAACTCAGAATTTCCAGCTCTTAGACCCGCTCAGGCAGATAGACTTCGGTGGACCAATGCTAAAAATGTACCATGCACCCACTCAAGCCCCTGCTAAAAACCACCCACACTACCTACCGTACAAGTAATATATGCTTTTCAATAACGGTAATTAAACTTATCTCAGCGAGCTTAAACCAGTATTTAAGAATTTCGTTTATACTTTTTTAGTTATATTATTTTTTAATTAATTAAACGCGTTATATCTTTTTTTTTATTTTATTTTATAAATTTTTAAAGTTTAATTTAAGTATTAATAATTTTTAATTTTATTATTTATTATTTTAAAAAAAACTTTATTTTTTAATTAACCTTTTAATTACATAATAAATAATATATTTTTTAAATAAATAATTATTTTATATATTAAAGATATTTATTAACGTTTTTTTAAATTTATAAAACCTTTAAATTACATTTTAAATCGCATTTTAAATTACATTTTAAATCGTAATTTAAATTACGTTTTAAATCGCACATTATATTTTTTTAATAAAAATACCAATATAATATTAATTATAATAAATTAATATATAAATAATTTAAACGTAAAATTATTTAAAATAAATTAAATATAAAAAAATTAACCGATAAATATATGAGCAATGTTGGCCGCGCTGTATGTATGTCGCGGGGTTCCCGCGCTGTATGCGGGCCGGGCATCACTGGTACTTTCCCCGCCATACAAATCCCCATACAAACATATGTACTTTTAATGCTCACCCCGCGCGCACCTTCAATTGAACTTAGAAAAATCCACGCGCCTACACCCACCTACATACCCTTTTAATCTACCGTTTCCCACCCCTTCAATTTCTCGTCAAACTTTTTATAATTACACAATCAGTTAGATCTTGAAAAGCGCTTTCGATTGATCTAGGTTGCATCTATTACAGATTGTAATTTAGGTGGGAAATCAGCTTCAAAGCTGGGTGCATCTAGTAGTACCCGAGTTTAACGAGGGTAATTGAACGGGTAGAGCTTTGGTGTAATTTTTTTCTCCATGGTCCTTATCAAAAATCTCCTATCGCGGTAATTCCGTATCTCCGGCGCTAAAAAGTGTGTAAACCCCGT
>MU405382.1:0-78407 GCA_022836615.1 Annulohypoxylon bovei var. microspora
TTATAAATTAAATTAAAAAATTAATCGGTATAAAACAAAATAAAAAAAAAAAAATAAAAAAAAAAATAAAAAAAAAAAAAAAAACAATTTATAATTAATCTTTTAATATTATTAATTTATTTAAAATAATAAATAATATAATTTAAAATAAATTTACTTTTATTATATTAAGCCTTAAAGGTAAAATGGTGGAACTTTATCGTAAATCCGGTTAAAAAATATATTTATTTTAATTAAAAAATTTATTAATAAATAAAGTTTTTTTTTTTTTTCCTTTTTAAAAAAAAAGCAAGCTTTTAATTTTATTATTAAATAATTAATCAAATAATTCTTTAAGCCGTTAAAGATTTTAACGTTTTTTTTAAAATTAAAAACTTTTTTTTAATTATAAATAAAAATTTATTAACTTAAAATTATATAATTAAAAAAATAAAAGTAAATTTTAATTAATTAATTTAATTAATAAACGATTTAATATTTTCATTAAAGCTTTTATTTAACAATTTAAATATTATTATTAATTAATAATAAAATAAATAATATTAAAAAATATTTTATCGTAAATAAAAACAAAACCTTATAACCATTAATATAAAAAATTTTATTTAAAAAAATAAAAATTTTTAAAAATTAAATGTAAATTAAAAACAAAGTTTCAAATATATCATAACTTAAAAGGAATTAAATTAATACATAAACGTTTATATATTTAAAAAAAATTTTTTTTTTAAAAATAAGCTTTTAAATTAAAAAAATAAAACAAATAAATAACTTTAAATATTATATTATAATAAATAAATTTTAAATTAAGATAAAGCTTATGTAATAATAAGATTACATACTTTATTAATAAAAATATTTAAAATAAAAAATTAAAAAAAAAAACCATAAAATAATTTCTTTTAAAAAGTTTTTATATATTAACCTTGTAATTAAAACATTAATTAATTATTCCGTTAATATACCTTAAAAATAATAATAATTAAACGCCATTACATTTAATATATATTATTTAATTTAATTAAATTAATTTTTTATTATAATTTTTAATAATTTTAATTTTTAAAAACCATTATAAATTTTTTTTTTTTATAAATTTATATTTAATTTTTAACTTTTAAATAAAATTTTTAACCACATTTTCGTTATTTTTTTTATAAATTAATATAATATTATTAATATAAAAAAATAATAATATTTCATTTTTTTTAAATATATAAAACTTGTAAAATATTAATTTAAATTTTAATTTTTTTAAAAATATAATTAAGTTTTATTATTAAAGTAAAAATAATATTTAAAACTTAAATAAAATTTATAAAAATTTTAAAATAACCTTTAATTTACGATACTTTAAAAGTATACGCATGAAAATATTATAATTTAATTTAACGTTTATAAACACGTTAATTATATTATATTAAATTAATTTAAAATTAAAATAAATTACCACGGTTATTAAAATTTAAAAAAACTTTTTAATTAAAATAATTATATAAATATTTTTTCCATTTTCAAGTTTTTAATTACCATAAATTATTAATCGAATTTTATATTTTAAATATTTATTTTATTTATTAATTTTATATTTATAAACTTATATAAAATTTAAAATTTATTTATTTTTACATTTAAAATTATTTATTAAAATCTTTTTTTAAATATATATTTTATAATAAATTTATAAATAATTAACTTTAATTTTTTTAAATAATTCTTTTATATAATAATTTATTAATTAATAATAATTATTAAAAACATTTAAAAGTAAATTTTAATATATAAATTTTAATTTTTTTATTAATTAAAATAATTAAGTTTAATTAATGGTTTTTTTATTAATTTAATTTACTTTATTATTTAATTTATTAATAAAAAATAAAATTATTTATAACTTTTAAAACCCCGGCATGAATTTATTTTTTCTTAATTTAAAATTTAAAAAATTAATCGTAATAATTAAAAAAAACATTAACGGAAAAAATTTAAATGTTAATAATAAATTATATTTTACATTAATATATTAAAGTTAATTAAATTTTAATTAAATGTTTAAATTTATGTTAATCCCCATTTTATTTACCTTATTTTATAACATTTATTTTTTTATTAATTTATTAATTATTTTATTTTTAATTTAAATTAATTTAAAAATATTTATAAGTTTAAAAACTTTTTTAAATTTAAAAATTTATTTTTAAAAGGATTTTATTTATATTTTATAATTAACGTTTATTATTTTTAATAAATTATTTTTAAAATTTTTAAAAAACTTATTAAATATAATATTTTCGTTAAAAATAACGTTTTTTATTAATAAAATTTAATTAATTAATAAATTTTAAATTTTATAATTATTTATGGAATTATATTTAATTAAATACCTTATTTAAACTTTTAAATTTATTTAATAAAATTAATTACTTTTTTTTAAAACTTTTTTCGTTATATTAAAAACTTTATAATTATATATTTTTAAATAAATTTATTATGGTTTTTTTTTTAAATTAACTAACCATTTTTATTAATTATATATATATATTATTTTTCATAAAAAGTTTATTAATTATAAATATATTTAAAAGTGTAATTATATAAATATATAATTATTTTAAAAATTTTTATTTATAAATAAATAAAAAATTTAATTTTTATTTTTATTATTAATACTTTTATTTTAATTATACTTTTTAAACATTTAACACTTCCATTTTAAATTTACGTATAAAAAACCAAAGGTTTTAATTTAATATTATGATTTATTATTTAATTAATTACTTTAAATTAATACATTATAATTTTATTATTATATTTTTATATTTAAAATTAATATAACTTTATATTAACCATTATATTTTATAAATAATTTAAATGTTTAATAATTATATTTATTATATAATTTCTTAAATAAAAATTAAAAATAAATTTTATTTAATAATTAATTATTAACATTATATTAATAACACCGTTATTAATATTAATAATATTATAAAAATTAATAATTAATTAAAAACTTAAATTTTTTTTTAATTAATATTTTTCTTATTTAATTTACCGTTTTATTTTATTTATATTACACATGTTACATTTAATGGTAATAAATCCTTTTATTTTAACTTTTGTTAAATTATTAATAAAATATTTAAAAACTTATAACTTAAAATGTTTTAATTTATAATATTATTAAAAAATTATTTTCATTTTAATAAATTAAATAATTTAATTATAAAATTATTTACTTTTAATATAAAAGGTTGTTTTATTAATATTATAAAAGATATTTTTTAATATAAATTAATCGTATTAATTAATTAATTAATTAATAATTAATTTATTAATTTTATATAAATAAATAACTTTTATACGATTATTTTATTAATAATTTAAATAATAAAACATTTAAAAAAACATTAAATTTATAATAAAACTTTTATAATAAATTACTTTAAATAACTTTATCATTTAAAATTTTTAAAGAATTTATATTAAAATATTAATATTTCCATATTTTAATATAAAAATTTAATGGCTTTTAATAAATAAAAAATCCCTTTTAAAAATTATTTTAAAACTTATAAATTAAAATAATTAATTAAAAACATAAATAATAATTTTAAAATTTAATATAATTGAGTTTTTTAATGGGTAAAAGTTTATTATAAAAACCGTACCAAGGATTAATATTAAAAACATTAATAAATAATTTTTTATTTATTAATTTAATTAATTAATTACTTTATTAAAATAAAATAATTTATTAAAAATTTTAATAACTTTAATTTTAATAATTAACTTAAAATCTTTTAAATATATTAAAATAATTTACTTTTTATAATAATGTTTTTATTAATTAAAAAACTTTTTATTAAAAAATATATAATAATAATTTTTTAAATTATAATAATTAAAATAAATAATATAATACTTTAATGTAATATTAATTAATTCGAACCGTTTACATTTAATTAACACTTTTTTAATAAATATTTTACATGATTTAATAAATGGTTTATTAAATTTATTAACCGCATTATTAATATCGTTATTAATATTAACCTTTTAATTAATAAATATAAAATTAAACGTTTTTTTATTAATTTATGGTTTTAATTTTAAAAGCTTTTTCTTATATTTAATATATTTTTATAAATCATTTATTATAAATTTATAATTAAAATTCCCGGATTAAATTTTTTTTTAATTAATTATGTAATATATATTAATTTAATTAAAAATTACGCCTTATAAAACATTATTTAATTTTTTAAATTAATTTTTAAACTATTAAATTATTAAAAATTATTTAATAATAATTTAAATTATTATAACTTTTTATTATTATATTTAAATAAATTAATTTTTAAATAATTTATTTAAAAGCTTTATCGTTATTTTATAAGTTAATTTAATTTTATTTTTAAACTTATTATTAATTACATTTATATATAATTATAAATTTTTATATTAAATATTTAAATTATTTTTAATTAAATAAATAAATAAAATATATTTTTTAATAATGGTTTTTTAAATTTATTTTTTAACTTTTAAAATTTAATTAATTTACCGATTAAATTTTTATATTTTTTTTTTATATAATAATAAATCTAATTAATAATTAAATTTATTAATAATTATTATTTTAAAAATAATTAAAAATTAACCATAAGAATTTATAATATTTAAATTTAATTTATTAATAATAATTAATTAATTATAAATACCATTAATTAATGCATTAAAACGTATAACCCGTTTAAAATAATTCGTAATAATAAATTTAATGGGTTTAATTTTTTAAATTAAATTATTAAAATTAATATTAAACCATAATTAATTAATTATAATTAATAATTTAAATGTTTTAAATTAAAATTTTTAATTTTTAAAATTATTAAAAAATATTTCTTTTTTAAATAATAATATTATCGTTATAATAAAAACTTTTTTTAAATAAAAAAATGGTTAAAATTATATAAATTATATAATTTTCGTAATATTTTTATATGGTTTTAATAATTAAATATAACTTAAGTTTTATAATATATAAAATTTTTAATTATCGGATAAATTATTACTTTTTTTTTAATTTAATGGTTTATTTAATATTAAATTATATTTATTGTAATAAACCTTCATTATTTTTATATATAATATTAACCATGAAATTTAAAAGTTTTAAAAAATAAATAATGTAAATTTAAAAATTTAATGAATTATTATAATATTAAATTAATTTAAATTAAAAATAATAAAACTTTATATATAAAAGTATATTTTTATTTATAATTGATAATTAATTATTATTTTTATACATTTAAATATATAATTAAATATTAAATAATAAAAGTAATTTATAATTCGAGTTATAATATAAAATAAATAATATAAAAAATTTCATTTAATAATTCGTATAATTACGAAGTTTTTATTATTTTTTATTTAAAAGTTTAAAACTTTTAAACATTTTATATTACTTAAATATATACGAGGCAATAATTTATTAAGTGGATCATTACTTAAATTAAATTATTTTTATTTTTTTTCTTCGATTAAATTAAAACAATGCACCGGAATGAAATATATTTAATTTTTTTAAAAGTAATGTAAAACAAAGAATTAATATATATTTATGCATAAAATATTTTATCGTTAATTTTATGAGTACCTTTTAATTAATAAGTTAATTAATTAATATACTTAAACGCCGGGGCGAAGAAAAAAGCCTCCCGGGAAAGATAAAATTTAAAACAAAAAGCCTTTAACAATGTACTTACCTTGTAAACTTAATTTCATAACACGTCTAATAATGCTTTAATTGTTCATAACTTTTAATTAGCTTTTGAAGTAGGTTCAGTTACGGCACCGATACTCTAGGGAGTATTCCTTACCTCTAGTAGAGCACCCCTTTTTTAGTTTCCGGCATCGGGTGTCGGGTTTCGGGGGGTTAGTTTGCTTAGACTCCATTACCCATTTCATTGAGGAGCAATCTTTCAACAGTTCCGAAAGTTTTTAAACTAGGACAAGATGAGTTCATCTTCGAAGGGGAGTCGAGGAGTAAGAAAAGTCTTTAGGTCAAGGCTGTAGCGTAAGGTGAAAGCCAAGAGAAAGAAGCTCGCAATAAACTCCCGATGGGCTCGCTAGTAAAATTATGCAAGACAATAATTATTAACTTGCGATTACTTTTAACTTTCAGGGGCTGTAGGCACTTTATATATATAATCCGAGCTGGCTAGGTCTTGACTGTTTTCCTTTGAAGCGGGGTCTTATAGAGAGATCTTGCGGAGTTTAAAAAGCTGTAGTGTTTCCTGCAAGGTAGTTTTAGATGCAGCTTTCTTAGTGCCGAGAGCGATCGTGATGGCGCCATCCCATTCTCTACGATGTTCGTGGTGATCGAAAAGCGAAACGGAGATGGTCTAAGTCCGGTTTCTTTTGAGCGAACCATCATCCTCATTTCGAATAGCGATACCTTTCATTAGTGTATATCATACGTAGTATAAAAATATCTTCTTAGGCACATGTTCAAGCACGTTTATCATCGAACTCCAAACACCTCACATGGATATCAGGCACAAGAAGGCTACTAGGTAATCGGTATCTTTAAACAGAGAACGGTTTCTATTGGCAGTACGGCGCAGCTCAATTGTTAACCGAACACAAGCGACTATGAGCCCTGTCTTCTCATTCACTCTTCTAAGGTAATTACCTAGATACATGCTTATGGGAACGTCGCATCAGTGGCAGGGTGTATTATGTTCTGTGTCTGCAATGTGCCTATTTCTTGTAATGGAATATGGCTCTTAATTAAAGGAAACTCCTAACCCATAGCCATATGAAATCAGTCACTGACAATCCATTCCGAAAATTTGCACGTACCTTAAGGGGCTACGTTTTTAATACGCACTGCCCTTTCTAGCAGTGAGTAAATGAATTGGTACATATCATGATGCTTTGGAACCCCTGAAGCTACAGTTCCAGTTTATGAGTCGCAGCACCATGTCTGACAAGCTCATAGCTAAGAAAATTGAAATTGTTAAGATATTCCAGTTTTTTTCAGTCAATAGGGGTTGAAAATATTAAAATATTTGGCCAATAGCGCACCGTGTAACGGACGATTACTCCATAGGGTTATTCTGATTGTAGCACCCCCTTTTGTCGCTTACATAACATTTAAGTTTA
This sequence comes from Annulohypoxylon bovei var. microspora, assembly GCA_022836615.1. NCBI lineage: Eukaryota > Fungi > Ascomycota > Sordariomycetes > Xylariales > Hypoxylaceae > Annulohypoxylon > Annulohypoxylon bovei. Next base: position 7,180 of record MU405382.1, read on the forward strand.
TTTGAACTCCCGGCTAAAATTTCTCGAATAGCTTGCCTGCTTGAGGTATATTTATGTTGAATTTCTTATTACAATGAATAGGCTAGTATATGTAACGGAATGCTGTTTTAGCCTACTCGGCATGCTTATTTCGTATTGTGCTTAAATACCCCTATTCATGATAAGACTGAAAATGAAACCGAGCATATCGGTCTTAAGATAAGAACAATTCTACATCGGACTTGTGACTCAGCCAACTTACCCTAGCAATACGTAAATATTCGGCACTCATCACCAAGTACGTAACACTTCATACATACCTATGTACCTAGGTATCGTCATAGAATTATTAGTCAGAGCATAACTGAGGCTAAGGCTGTGGAACTATTGCTAGTGGAGGTCTGACGGATTTAATGCATGGCAGGCCTAAACCCATTAGTATGCGCTTTTGAGGCGCCATTCTCGGAATTATGTACCAACACCATTGTTGAATCCATGTAACGACGGGGAGTTTTCAATGAGATGATATTTTTGATGTGACTAGAAATGGGTTTTAGTTAATCGAAGGAACAATGACTACCTAAAGTCCTTGATTATTGCCTTATCGCCGAATCGCGCACTTCGTCGTTCCAACAGGATGGCGCCAGCATTTGCGATGATTGACCCAAGTAGGCACCTAGGTAGTTACTCATCCAAGGATCCTGAGCGTAATGATTGAGGCGGTACTATGTACGAGTATTTCTACTTGAGTGCTTTGTGCGATAGTAAAGGGGTACGTTGGAGATATAAACCTGCCGTGCCACCCTTTGTGCAGACTCTATTAGCAATCAACAAAGCTCCGATCTCATCAAGAATTTAACAATATTTTTGTTTTCAAAATATCATCCCGAAATCCGGTTACGATCATGTCTCCCCCTTTGAAGCTTGCAACTAGCCAGCTAGGAAAGGGTGGCCCTCAGGTCACTAAACTTGGGCTTGGCTTGATGGGATTGAGTGTCGGATACGGACAAGTAGGGTAAGATACAAGTAGTCAAAAGACCTTGAGCAGCCAGAAAACTTACTCTATGTGAAGGCCTGATGAGGAGCGATTCAAGGTTCTCGACCGAGCCTGGGAACTTGGCGAGGTATTCTGGGATACCGCCTATGCTTATGGGGATAGCGAAGACCTCGTCGGTAAATGGTTCAAGAAGCATCCGGAGCGAAAAGGCGATGTCTTCTTAGCTACCAAATGGGCGCTTGAGTTCAGCCAAACACCTGAGGGTGCGCATGCTATTACCGTGAACAGCTCCCCCGAGAACTGCCGTGTAAGCTGCGACAGGGCCTTAAAGCGTCTCGGGCTCGACAGCATCGATCTGTTTTATTGCCATCGATTCGATGAGAAAACCCCTGTCGAAAAGACGGTCGGGGCCATGGCCCAGCTTAAAAAGTAAGATCCCGATCTTATTCGACCAACAGGCGGACATGATAACTGATATTATGAACTAGGGAAGGCAAGATCAAGTACCTTGGACTGTCCGAGTGTTCGTCCAATACGCTTCGACGAGCTCACGCTGTTCACCCGATTAGCGCAGTCGAGATCGAATATAGCCCTTGGACATTGGACATTGAAAACGAACAAGGCACTAATTTGCTTGCTACCTGTAGAGAACTGGGAGTTGCCGTTGTACCTTACTCGCCCCTCGGACGAGGTTTCTTGACAGGTCGCTACAAGTCTCCTGACGACTTCGAGCCGGCGGATTATCGGAGGCTGGTGCCGAGATACAGTAAGGAGAATTTCCCTAAGAACCTGGAGCTGGTGCAGAAGTTCGAAGCGTTCGCGAATGCAAAGGGTCACACGTCAAGCCAGTTGGTACTAGCATGGATTATGGCACAGGGAGATGATTTCTTCCCTATCCCTGGTACCAAGTCAACCAAATACCTGGAGGAGAATTTGGGTGCGCTCAATGTCACAGTTTCTGCCGAGGAAAATAAGCAGGTCAGAGACCTTATTGGAAACTTACAAGTTGCGGGTATTCGAAACACTCAGCTCGGATCAGTTCCCCCTGCACAACTCCAAGATACTGTTCCTCTATGAGTCTTAGCTAGTAGTCGAAGGAAATAGATGATTTCATACCTAGATCACACTATATGTATCAATATATACCTAGGTAAATACATTTGTATGTTGCATTATTCATGGTAATCTATCGTGTCGAACCCATACGACGAGAATTGATTTGGAACGCGGACTGTAAATGTACCAATATATAACGAATAAGTTGCTGGGAGGAATATATGCGGCTCATATAGACTAGGCTCATGAGTAAGGGTAAAGTCGATTGATTTAACGTACCTATGTAGTTAGTCACTATTGTATGATATTCGAGGTTCGAAGCCATAGTATTCCTCGAATTTTGCCTAGTTTCGTGGTGCCTTGCCGAAACGAAATGTTCAGCAGAAACACTTGCCTACTTTATTGTAGGTATTATTACACGTTCGCCGTTGACGCGTGGGATACTACCATCGTCGTCCTGGAGTAACCCATTACTCATCTTCCTCGCCCATATCATCATCCTCATCCATTTCGTCGCCTTCTGCCGCATCATCATCGTCGTCGTCGTCGCCCTCGGAGCTAATTCCCGAGCCCTCGCTTTCGCCGTCCGAACCAGGATCGTAGTCTTCCTCGTCTTCATCCTCGTCGTCTTGCAATTGTTGCTCGGCTTCCATCTGGGCTCTTTCCAGTTCCGTCATGCCGTCTTCACCAACGTGGCCATTGCCATCTTCTCCTTCACCGTCGACATCTTTCTTTCCCTTCGCGTTCTCTGCCAGTTCCCTCTTCGCCTTCCGTTGATCTGCCATGCTCCGGTCCTGAAGCCTATGCTTCATAACATAGTCTTCGTTAATGCCTCCGTAGTCTTCCTGGTCCAACATGGCAAACTCAATCTCCTCGGTCGTCTCGTTATCACCGCCTTCGCCAGTAAAAACCTCCACCACCACGTTGAATGTGCGCTGCAAAACGCTCGTATAGCTGAGAGCCGCAATTTTATCCAGTGGTATGAACAGCAGTGGTTTCTTATAGCCCCATAGGATTCCGGTCTCAAGGAAGAACAAGTAGCCGTCCTTTGACCCCCTGAACGCTTTAACATGAACAGCTGGTTCCTTCGGTCGATGTGGCTGCCGAACTTTACTGTGGAATTTCGCGGGGTCTGCTGATACTATTTGCACGTTGTTTTTGGCTGCCTGAAGACACTTATTCAGTGCCCAGTGGAATAAGGTAGTATAAGAGTCAGAGACGGCAGAGGCAGCGGCGGCATTCGGTCCCCCAATCGAACCTGGTTTTGGCGCACCAGCTGACACGGTAAATACAAGCGGTTCTTCCGTCGGTGTGCCTGATTTTGATAAAGAGAAGGAGTTTCTAGGAAATAAGATGTAGTTGTGTTGAACCTGGGATTTCTCGGGCACGGGAAGGTAGAAAGCGTATTCTGTATAGTAATTAGCCTTGAAATCGGATCTAATTATTCTTGGTAGAGCATACCAATGTCCTCCCACGCATATAATATGTTAGGCAAAGGTGCCGTTGTGCCTGGTGCTCGGGCATATAAATGTTTGGGGGTGAAGCACAACTCGAACTTTTTGCGCTGTGGGATAGAGACGGATATATCTTTTATCTCTAGCAATATGTTCTCGCTAGCTACATCCTCGACGGTGGCTGGCACTGTGAAATTTTGTGTATGTCCGTTTTGTGAGGGCTCGATGTCTACTCGGCGTCGCTTGAGCGATGATGAAGCCGATGGTTGGTCGCCGATCTGTTCATAGACGAAGCTCGCAATCTTATTAAACAGCTGAACCCGCGACGGTGTATCTACATGTTTAAGTAAGCGACAATATAATTAAAAGGTTTAATTGCGTAGAATATTTAAATAATTACCGGCAGCCTTGTGAATATCCTTGAGGATATCTGGTCGCGACTTGAATACAGAGTCCAATCTCTCAGTATCTAGGCCACCAGCCATGGTGTCAGAGAATTTGTTACGGGGTATTACCCCAAATTACAGTATCGATGAAATTGAGCCAGGTGTTAGGAGGAATTGCAAGACTTTGGTTCGCTTTCGGGTGACGTTCTAATGCTGTGATGTTGTTTAGAAGTTGACCAAATATTGTTTTGCGCTAACAGTTTTGCTACTGCTAAACAATGACGTACAGGGGCCCTTAAAAAGGAGAATAATTGGATTTCTTGATGCCAAGGCTGTGACCGTGCCTGCCTTAGCAGTGAATACCCCATTCTTTTCGCGCCACATTTACGCCGCATCCACATCCATGAATGTGGCGCGAAACTACGATAAGATCCAACTCTATGTAACCCCACTTCCTCCCCCGAGCTATTACTGATGCTTTCTCCAACCTTGGGCAACTAAGGTCAGCTTCAGCCTTCTTTCAACTTATAAGGCTCCAGCTGTTCAGCTGCACGTTCTTTGCCTATCCACTTACATTCGAACCAGGGAAGCCATGTCTTTTCCCAATATCTGGAACCATCGGAAGGTAGCCGACACCTCCGCCAAAGCATGTGAGGTCTGCTTCAAACCTAGTACCAGCGTTCTTATCACCCCGGAGAGTAAGGTAGGTTGTGGCTTCAAATTATGGCTAAATAGACATTTGTTCCTGATGTATCTGCCACTAGGACTTCTTCTATGTATGTCCCAGCCATTTAAGAGATGGGGGGTTCTGTTCCCCTATCATTGACCAGGAGGCCGTTGAGGCCAAGAAGAAAAGGGAGATGGAAGAAGAGCTTGAACGTGCCAAAAAGGAGTATGAAGAAAAGCAGCGTAAGAAGAAAGAGAAAGACTCAAAATCAAGCAAAGATTCAGACAAGACCAAGGACGACGACGAAAAGGACTCTAAAAAGGATGAGAAGAAAGATGATCCAAAACTAGACTCTAAAGTATACTTCTACCTAGGCAATTGACGCCTCAAACCTTTGCTAATTAGAATATGTAGGATAAGGCCGACGAAAAAGCATCACCTAAACCAGAGGAAGAGCCAAGAGTGTTTTCATTACAAAGGTTTATCTCTGTTCCCGCTTAACAGTGATCTTGTGTACTAATAACACCTAGGGCCTTCTATCAACAACGGCTGGACAAGAAACGCCAAGTCGAGATGGCTAAAAGAAACCGGGAACGCTTAAGCAATCCCAATTTCTTTCCTTCCGTCCCTAAAGACTTGCCTTAAAAGGTAAATCTCCTGACTACAAATAGTCCTCAACGCAATACCTAGACACTATGCTTCAAGTTTGCTAAACATATAAAGCCCCTTATACTATCTCTTCTCCCCGTTTTCAATACGCTTTAGACATGTATAAGCCTATCTAGGTTACATAATATGCCTCGTTGAAAAAACAGTGGCACCTAGGAAGAATACTTGACATTCGACGAATCAATGGCTATCATTTGAACGTATACCCCGGTCGCTAAAGAACGAATTATGATATACAGTTAAAGTATCTACTTCGTGGCTCGAAGTACTTATCGAGTACTGCTTAATAAATATGGTAAGCCGAACATGTCGTGTCTTGGGCCGGCATACCGTTGCGGGAATGCGCATTTGCTTCACATCAACACACCATCTTCCCGCTCTAGAGACACACCAAACGATTATCTTTACCGCATTTGCTTAGTTGCGTTTATCTCGATTCGGTGGCTTGCCCTGCTAAGCAATAGGCTACGGGGTAAACGTTGACAAGCTGACCACCGGAAACAATTGGTTTTCCTAAACTAAAGGAAGTAAGCCTTCGAAACGCCTTATAAGGCTGACAGTGACTTCTCGCCAACAAAATTACTTCAATACAGTATAGGTTAACACCAATATCCCACCTCCCGCCCCGGATATTGATCGCAGTTGTTTAGCCAGCCTCGTCCTCATCACTTCGCATCGTATGTGCTTCCCATATTGTTGGGGAAATGCTACGCGAATATGATGAAGAATTAACGAGCTGCCCGCTTCAGTCGATAACTTCATCACTTCTGCGGTCCAATGCAAGAAGGTTAGCGCTTACATTGCATCGACAACACACGACACCGGGTCTGATGATACCATTTCAAACGACGAGGCAGTGTACGCTGTGACACCAATGCCTGAAAGCGGTTGATCCACCGACCATCTCCCGTGTTGATGAACCAATGTAGCTCTAATGCAACCAATGCATCTCTAACGAGGTCACGGGGATACACTGGTTGTGCTTGCATCTAGGAAGATATATTCGCCTTTCTCCAGAATGGACTCGGCGCATATTGTGTGTGTGTGTGACGATAAAGGGGGGTTGTCACTTCGTCCTGCAAGTGGACAGCACGCACCCGCCCCCTTTTGAGAAGCCTTCTGAGGGCCGCAGGGAAGGTAACATTCAAAATGTGCAGAATGAATCTGAGCTCACAAATTTATGTGTTTCGGTCATACTCGGGTTTTCTCTGAGCAAATGGAATATAGATTGGTATCTCAAAGTATCAGCCTTACGAGAGGTAACACGGGTCATGTGGGTATCCCGACTCTCTTCAGCCGTTATAAAGGGTACCAATATCTTGGGCGCTCGGATCTGTCCCGGTGATCGGTGTAACTAGGCAGGACCGGACTTCTACTAGTCGTGAGATGCAATATGTGGATTTAACTATTCTCCAGCAACTATCCTACACGTCGCCCCCACGTTACATGTTGATTTTCCATGTCTAGTTTCGGTGATTGTTGCCATTGCTACGGGAAGCCGCCTGTCCTAGTTTGGGATGCTTAAGCCCACAAGGCTTTTAACACCAGTGACCCGCAGCACGAAAGCAGCACAATATGGAAGTACCTACACAATCCCGGATACCGTAGGTCCACACTCAGACTTATACTTCAAGGTTGTTGCGCGACCTATCTTCCTCTCTTTTAGGCTTACGTCCACTGCTCCCGTCCTATGAAGTGCTGTTGAACGTCTTCGGTCCGGCTGATGGACCGGGCCATCTTATTGCCTATTTGCGCGGGAGCCGTCTAACTTGAAAGATGTACATTAGTGCTGACGTTTTTAAATTAGTACATCTACCCCCCTCCCGATCCTTCGTAATACCATCGAATAATTCGTCCACGCCGTCTATACGCGCACCCCCATAGGACAAGGATCTGCTTAAGTATTAGCTATACCTCGAGCTGCACTCGGCTGTCGCCGCCACGGCTTACGAGCTATCCATTGTACTTTCATGGTACGGTTTCGGCACAGGGATCATTGCAGAAGTGCCGTGCTGTCAGCAAGTAATCGAAAACTATCTTTCTCGGACTCGCATCTAGACAAAGCTGACCAACTGTGGGGGATGATGTCACTCAGGTCTAGGAAATCAATAGGATAATAGTAATTATCTGATTTTGATTTGGTAATGTTTGTTATAGGAAATTATAGCAGTTATTCTGTGGTACATGGTATGTACAATATCGTGGCAGTTGCCGGTCCTTACATAGGTACGCAGGAGGTCGTTAACGCACACTATGGTGTATGTTGCTATTTTCTCTTAATGAGGTCCAGATATGAATATTACGATCTGCGGATTTTCTAATCTGACTATCAGTGTCAGCTCTGAAGGGAGTTTTCACAATTCAATCCTGCGCGGTCAGATTAGGTACACGATTATTCTCATTATCTTGAAATACATCGTGAAATAAGGACATGAATATCATTAGGACACATCTTCGCTAATGGGATTTGTGTAAGACGTGTCGACACAATTGTCAGGGGTATATTACAACTAGAACCCTTGAGTGGCACAAGTGCGCCTTCTCGTTCGATGATTTACGGGCAACCCGACAGACCCCGGGATTTTCTCCGCTCCACGGGTCCGCATTGATGTTACACAGACACCGAATCCGGACCCTCGGCTTCTTCCGTGAGGGGAAAGTCGTTCTTAATGCCTACTACGCATAAACTGGGCTCGGCATCCTAAGTGTCAAATACGAGTTGCAGGCTTTGAGGAACTACCCGCTAGCTTGTGTACTATACAGGCCCTTCCATTCTAGTATTCCGATGAAAAAAGCCATGAGCACTTAAAACAGCTAGGCTCATAACCCTTTTCACGCTTCTCGCACTCGTTGTAATGTGACGGTGGCTGAGTCTACGGCCGCACTAAGCTGGACTATCTTGAGACTGGGCTGCATAGGGCTGGCGGCTAGCCCTACGGCATACTGAATGAGCTTAGCGGTAACCATCCAGGACCTTGTTCTAAGCTAATTCCAGGATACAAATCGTCCCTGATGTGAAACATACTGTGAATGCTGTGCTCGCATCACGAGACTCTTAACAACACACCATCTACAGATGTTCTGCTACTTCGCAAGCTCTTCCCTGAGTTAGGTAGGGGGCTCGAATCCTAAAACCTTCTCCATAGATGGGTACGAACTAGACTTCGGTCCGGTTCAGACCGAGTTGAAACATAACAGTCGAAATCTTCGTTGTGCTACGCCAGAACATCCATTCCGCGAAGGCTTGGTTGTGGGTTTCAACGCTGTGCTACCTATGCACATGGCCGTGGATGTGTTACGCACCTAACGTTAGGAACATGCCATATCCCTCTTCCTCCTCGGAAACCTCACGGTTGCGCATACGAGAGAAACATTGCACTATCAAAATTCGGGACTCCCGAATGCTCGTTCCTACGGGGCGTTTCCCCATAGTATCCGGCAATTGGGACCTGCCCGTTCCTAGCATTGCAACAGGATCTTGCAGCATTATACGTCGGCATATCCACGAAGCTGTCCAAGTCGACAATTGTATCTATATGGCACCATTACCATACGCACGTACATAACCTATGATATGTTTCGTCATACGGCGCACGTATCTTGCTTGGTTCGGCGTTAAGTTAGGTACATATGCGCCCCCAACGGGCAGAGCGCGGACGGTCCGCAGTCAGATCTCGCAAGATCCTTATGGATAGCCGAACCAATCCAAACTCCAATTCCACATGGGACAATTAAGTAAAAGCTTACACCTGGTAGATCCGTGGATTCGCACTTACACAACATTCTCCTTGACCCCCATCCAAGTGACACCGAGAACCGGCCTACGAGGTACGGCCGACAGACGAGGCTGCTATCACAGAGATCGCAGAGATGCTACTCGGTCGTATTTCCCCTCTCGGCGGCCACCTTTCGGACATAATAGTGTTGACTGGCCAGCCGCATTCACGCCTGCGCCGCACGGCCGCTTGCAACACAAGGTCATGTTATTTAGTGTTTATGTCGCCAAAATAAAACACACACACACATCGTTCGTGTACTCCCTCTCTGCTGACATGAGCACCTAAATAATACGCTTATCTCAGTCTCTGCAACCAGCAATAACCGAAGAGATTCAAACCCCGCTCATCCTTTCAGTCGCTTCTTAGACCAACCGGCGGCATTCTGTGCCCGCTGGGAAGAAAGAAAAAGAAAAAGAAAAGAGGAAGAAGGATACGGCGTTATTACCTAGGGGGCCTCTGTGCTTGACCCCCAACGTACATATGCGTGCACGCGCACACGTATCATCGCTGACGATTGATCGCCCCGGGCGCCAGCATCGAGGCCCATTGGGCGATCCGATTTCCTGATTCCGGGGGTCCTCGTCACGGGGACACAGGCCCTCGAAGGCACGTATGTGGCGAGCAGGTCGCAATGGATACCTACCTACAGTGCCTACCTAGGTAGGTAATGTACCTAGCAAAGCACGTAGCACGCAGCAGCCAGCCAACCTACCTGACTTGACATTACTCTGGCTGACCGCTCCCCCTACCCGCGCCTGCATACATACATTACATTACAGTACATATTGATCCTTCGAGGTCTGCCCGGTTGGAAGGGTTCCAACATCGTCCCAACGTAGCAAGCCCGTCTTTCCCGTCACCCCACTCGCATCCCCGGGAGCCCTACATAGATACATCGACTGCGACGCGGTTATCGTCTTATCACGAACCGCTATCTCTCCATCTCCAGCCCCGTGCCTCACCTTTTTGCCTCGCTGCCGTGCAACTCCGCGGAGCTGCTCTGCGCGTCTGCAGTCAGCAGAGCGGCCGGGCGTGCCCCTTGCCTTGCCGGCAGACGCCATCCGGTCCGCGGGATCGATCCAGTTTTCCCCGCGGCAAGGAGATATGTACGTAGGTATGTAGGTACATACAATACATGGATGCCGGGCCTGTACATACGTAGATTAGGTCGCTGTAGTCGAGCCCTAACCGCAGGATCCGCACTTCTCCCGTCTTTGGTAACGACGAGAGCTTAATAGTCCTCGATATATATGGTCAGGCTAGGAAGGTCAGTACGATTCCAAATCCGGGGAATTTTTAGTCGCCCCATGCGAATAAGCCCAGCCAACGCAACGCAACGCAACGCAACGCAACGAACTAAAAAAAAAAATACTGGAGACCCCAAAAAAGTTACCTAGCAATTTGCTATAATAGGAGCTACGATGCTTGGGACGAACCGCACTCGCGGCTTGGCGTGCGTGGGAATATCAAGGGCGGCATTATGCGCCGTTGGTAGCGGACAAACAATGAGGAGAGCGGCAGAGAGCACGGATACAGTGCCGGCTCGTTCTTTTTGTCGTATTATGGCCGTATATGCGAAATCGAAGCCGCCTGCGAGCCACCGTCTATAGTCAAATCTCATATAGAACGCCTGGAACGTAGTGTGGCTTGTTAATTCTATGAATAGTACGACCCATATCCATGTATAATCTATAAGCCGCAACCCGTTCTCTATCATAATAAGCGTGTTACATGTTGCGACGCAGCTTTCCTCACGCTAATGTCCCGAGAATCCTTATTTCAAGGTCGACACGGCCGTTAAATCTACGTGGCGTTATTCCGCGGTTACCTATGTTGCTGCCTGGTATGTACATGGAAATATCCATACCGTACATGCATATACATCTATTAATTTCTTTCACGGGGCAGAAAAGGTGCTATGGCTTATTTCGTACAGGATACTATGCACGAAGCAGCAATCTTACGCTCCGGTCCCACCAGACTGGTCACCCCTAGTGAGTTTACATACACCTGTAACGGAGTTTGCCTTTTCGTCACTCGTAACAGTGACCTGTCACAATGTCAAATATCCCAAGAGCGAGGTCCACTATCTTTGCGGTTCCTGCATAGAAAGGAGCTTCGTGGCGTAACGTAGATCCAAGTTACAGGGAGGGATTCTCCATTCCCCATCGGAGAATTATTCCTTTCCTTCTAATTATTTTCATGTTGGTATTTCTTTTCCTTATCTAGGGAACCATCTAACCTAGTGAACCCTGCTCGGTGTTTTTGTCTAGCATGGCTTGAGGCAATTACGAAGACTACAAGTGAGATCAAAGCTCCAGCTCTTACGCAAACGATACCGAAACGTGGGAGAGCTTCAATGGATGGTGAAAAGTTGAGATATGATTAAATTTGATTCGTCTTGGAAATGATCAAAAACCTCCCACGTAGCAAGCTTGGGTTGACTAAATTTAATAACGTAACAAAGCTGCAAAGTTAGCTCCGTAAGCAGAGCTTAGGTTTTTGTCATCAAGCTACCTATCTACCTACCTAGCTGCCAAGGTAGTTTCGTGGGGAGAGTGTGATGATCAGACTGATTAGCGGAGGGCTGAGCAATCTCAAAATCGATAGGCGGTACGGATCTTCCACTAGAGAGCTATCACCAAGACCTAGTTCAATATGAGCTTCAATATACAAAATGCGAACTGAATAGATTATCTAGGTAGGCTTGTTCTTTGTTTTTTTTTGTTTTTTTGATGTTTTTTTTTTTGAGATAAAGAAACAGCTTCTTTTGACGTCAGCAAAGATCTTAGATATGTATATCTAATTATCCACATTGAAGCTGTTGTGTGTTCAGAGCAAAATACCAGAATCAGCGTTAGCAGTAACAGCAGATAGCTACATCCGCGTCATGGGAATACTTGCGACGCGGCGTTACTGTTTGAAGTGAAGCGTGGAAGAGCTTCATCGACGATTGGAACATCCCACCTTTCCACACCGACAGTTCTATCACGGACCAGGCTGACATGTCGCACTCATCTAGGTGATCTCATCTCGGGGAAGCGCACGCGGTCAAACAAAAAGCCTCGCGAGGTTGTAAGCTAATCCCGAGACGACTAGTTGACGAGAAGGGGGAATTATCTAGCTCGCTTATTTTTTTTGAGCGAAGACCGCTCGTGGCATTAAATCCACCAACAGATAACCAGGGATTGTTCGTCGGAAAAGGCTCCACCGGCGCGCGATAGCGTCAGCAACAGCAAGCTATCTTACGGCGCGGAATATTCAATGAGATCGCGAGCTGACATGGGGGAACGGGAATGCCCTTGAGGATCAGACGGTAAGCCAGGTTGCGACCCCAGGTCTTCTGCTAAAGGGGGGGGGATAAGCCCTATGCTTGAAGCGTACATTTGGTGGTGTGTGCATCTGACATTACGCTGCCACAAGGAGGTAGCCCCTTGTTAGCAATACGCTCTCAGGATCTCAGTGAATATAATGATGTCTGATTAGGGGTACATTTTGCGAAATGTGAAATGCGTTCTGGCACAGCAGCTGAAGGGGTAGGTGTGAACTGAGAGAAATATATGTTTGACAAAGTAGCTTAGCCCCTGTTCTTAGACTTGATCCTTGAGCTCTTAGCGGCGGGTTAGGTAAGATACTTGTCACTAAGGGAACTGGAGGGGAGTGTGCGGTTGAGCGTCAGCATCTATTGGCTCGTGCTCAACGGCATACTTCGCTGGTAGCTAGGTAGGTACCTATGTATGAGATTCTAAACGATCGTAGCTTTGACGAATCGGGCAGGAGACTTACTTAATGAGTGTAGGTAGGGATAGCAATGTCTATGAATGCGAAACACCGATTATCAACAAGCCTTAATGTTTCCGCTAAATCGAATTTCTGAGGCTGTTTCACAGGCTACCGTTCCGGCCTGGTGGGAGCCGGATTGCAGGGGCGTCTGTACGCCGGGGAGCCACCTCATCTACACGGCTCCGGTTCAGCGAGAATGCCGGAACTACCCATTCGCTACAACTGCATTTTAGGCCTTGCCATGCGAACCGACCAACTGTAGCGCCGCACTTAGCGTTTGGGCAAGATAAGCGGCCCTCGAGAGCACCGTCCTCAAGCATCGGCCGCATCCAAGAGAGCGTTTCGACGAAGACATGAGCACAATTCGAGGTTTCGGTTCGGCCGGTAGGAACATGCGGCACGACAAACTTCGGCGTCGCGAGGATACGTCTGCACTTTTTACAACGGATTTCCTTGCCATCCTTCTTATCTGCCTCGGCTTCGGGGATCTCCTTGCCTGGCTCCAATTCATCCTCGAACCGGATATCTTCAGCCTTAGGCGCTTCACGTACGTCCCGGGATTCCCTCAGCATTCTTTCATATAACCATTTCTGATAGATGGGGTGCCGTTCCACAGAACTGTCATCCTCAGCGGGGCATCCCATCTCCCACCATAATTTGAGTTGGTCCATGAAGCCATCGTTAGGTTCAGCAATTCCGCGAGTCTGGCGGACTAATTCTAAAGCGCTTTCCACAGCTTTCTTAGAGTTTTGCCGTCGCTGAGCCGCTGACGCACTTGAAGGGGTGAATTGTTTGCCCCCGAAGCGGTGAGGATATTTGTAAAGGAGATAAGCAATCACACAGCTTACGGACCGTGATACACCCATGGCACAGTGCACATAAACGCTTCCGGGGGATTTATCATCATTATCTCCAGTCTTAGATTGCTTCGCTTCTGCATCCGGGGGATATAGACCACTATTGATAAAGCGTACTGCAGAGGGGAAGAAAACCAGTAGATCTTCATCTCCATCGTCGAGAACATCAATACTCATATGTTTGAAGTGATTTACTTCTTCGCTCCATTTTTCTAAGGTGAACTTGATGACAGAGAGAATGTGAGTAATATTTTGTTCGCGAATTTTATTGCGACCAAGTTCAGTGTTCAGGATCCAGACTCTGAATGCTTATGTCAGTTCACATCTTTATAAGTCAGGGCCATACGGCGCGGGGGATCAAGAGTTCAAATTACCCTCCAACAAAAAGATTATCAGGTCCGGGGACCCTGGATAGAGCCATGACACTTTTGTGTCTCGTTTCTCGACCCCGCAGTAGATTCCTGGATATCAATAAGATAAGTAATGAATCATAAAGAAATATTATGGTGAATGTAAAATCTAGGTAATGATATAATATTAAAGAACCTCAACACAAAGGAAGGAATAATATAAGAGTATTAAATAAGTAGGTAGGTAGATAAAGTTTTCCTAATAACCTTGGAAGTTTGTGAATCATCTAGCAACATTGAAGCTAGCAAACTTGCATTTGTCCTTCCTATGGAATCAAATATTTCCAGTCGTTGGTGCCGCGGGCAAAAACTGGGTCCGTACATACAAGCTTTAGCCCCTCAGTTAGGTTCCAGCATTGAGGCAGCCTAGGCTGGACACATGTGGCGTCCGCGGCTGTGCGCATCAAATCTCACCTGGGCTTGAAATTTAAACTTTTTCATCTCTCCCGATAGGGCTGAATCATGTGATGGCGCTAATCCCTTAAAAATGATGAATTGGTTTACTTGCAGCTTTCCGCTGAATCCTTAGCGGCACCAGTTTTCTCCAAATTCCCATCCAATCGAGATGGGACTTTGGTCAAGCACTGCTTATGTAACTCTTAAAAGTGACTAACAAAAATGTATATTTTGCCCTTTCTTCCTTTTCTCCAAAAATACCTAGTTACTTAACTCCGATTATACAAGGCTACATATATGCGGTTTTCAAATCACCGTTTGTATCTGCATTTGTATGTGAATGTTTCATAAATACTATTTTCTGTACCCCTTTTCGGTTCAACTATATACATACCTAAGTATACATAGGTAGGTATTGATCATATTTAACATTCGTGATAAAACTTATGATTCCTTCCCATGGGCTCATAATAGTCAATGTAACGCCGTTGCCGTTGCCGTTGCCCATGCCCATGCCCAAAGCATCGCTCGCACCTTGATGTTTAGAATATTTCAGCAATCGTAGTGAATCCCTTATAGCACCGTTCCCAGAAAGTGTGTCGGCATACGATGATAGATAGGCACGCAGAGTAAAGTCGCAAGTGTCAGCATCTGTATGATTCATGCGAGCTGACACGATCCACTCGAAAAAGCGTGAAGGGCTATCCATCATCCTTTTCAGAATCTGCAGCATCCGTATAGGCGAAAAGAACAGTGATCCTTTTTGTTCTTTACTTCGGACTCACAATAACTTGAAATTCAACAAGCCATCAATTATCTGTGTCGTACCAAATTGTGGATTTCGTTGCTCTAGGTGGATATTCAACAGCTTGGTCTTCTGAATTGACACTGATGAGCTGCACTTCGATATGTGCCAAGCATCAAAATACCCGTTGGAATGGACAGTGCCGTCAGCAAGCAGCTGCGTCTCGTAAATCAGCCATTGACGACACGGAATCCACATCTACTACGTCCCAATATGGCCTTGGTTGCGCTTGATACCTCGGCTAGACTTTTGAATTTTGTAGACAGGGCCGAATGCTTTCTCAGTTTGGGCTATCCGTATATCGATTTCAAAACCATGCCGCTATCGACCATTGATCCGTGAGGAACTATCCAGCGGGCGGGAGATCGGCAAGGCGACCCAGGCTGCTCCTGGATGCGGTGAGACTCGGAAGCGCACCACGCACCACACACCAAGCACGATTACCCTTAGGGATTCCAACTAACCCCCCTTCCATTCATTCTCAGCGCGCTAATAGGCCCGGCTGTCGTGCATCAACGGGCGCTTACCCCTGCCACCAGCTAACGAATCAATCTTTCCGAATAATGCGCATCCAAAATTCATAGGCTTTCTCCTCGAGAACCCCGCGCAGTATTGCTACCCAACCCCGTCGCTTTTGGGAGGTTCGATTCGCTCATCTTGCTGGCTGTGGAGGTTCTTCATCGAGCATACATGCATTTTCTAACATATTCGTCCATTTACCACTTGTTCCCGCATGGCTATGCTTCAGATGCTGTCGAAAATGATCTGCACGATAGAATTTCTTGCTCGAATTGCATTCGCGAAATTTATGCACCTCCTGAAGATGTCTTAGTCGCTCTTCCCAATCTTGCTCTGATGGCTGCCGTGGACGCCCAACGCCGCCACGGCGTTCAAATTCCTCTCCGCAGTAACCGCATATGTCGGCTTCTCCAGGCCGATTCGTACTCTCGTGAAACGCGCGGTCGTAGCGCGAAAGAAGCAATGCAGAACACGACCAACTATGCCGCCTCACATGAAGGCTGTTTTGATGACGCTCTGCCTCATTCTTGTTCTTGAACCGATTACCACAAAACGAGCATTCGTATTGCTTCTCAGCCTCGTGGGCGCTTTAAAAAATCGTTAGACAGTTGAAAAATGGGAAGCAGCGTAGAAACGCCGCGCAAAATAGGAGGTGTGTAACTTACGTGAGCTCATCTGCCGACTCGAATTTTTTCGGCTTTTTAGGACAGCATTCACACATAAAGAAACCACCAGGCATTTTAGTAATTCCCGATTTAGACACCTCACTTACTTTACGGGGAGATGCCAGTCGCCGATTTTCGCTGCTTATATTACGCTGATGAGGTACTCGTGCAAATGAAGCGCGCGGCGAGTGAGCCAGGGAATTGGGGATGCTGTAGGGTGAGTTTGAAAGAACGTCCACTGGGGACAGTCCTCCGCTAGATAGGCCACCAGGAGATCTCCCGGCAAATGAATTGATGCCGGAGAGGTTTGTTGTCAGTGAGACGTTCGAAGCAAAAGATCCACTCCGTGTCGCCGAGGGAACCGAAGGGATAGAACCTGGAAGAACGCCGGAGAGGCGTGGCGTTGGTGATGCTCTTGATGCACCCTCGCGACGTCTTAATGGATCGCATGATCCGGGCATACCCTGCATTGGCAGATCATCACCAGGCGGTGAAGATGCCCGCCTCTTTTGCCCAATCGCCTGATGCTCTGATCGCGACAAGTAATCCTCTACTTGTGACCTATCCTCCATTGGGAAGTCGTTATCATCCGTATTATCGTAGCTACTATGCGTTGATATTGTTGCGTCGTCCGGCAATGAACCACTGTTGTTCCTTCTTGTCCGTGAGAATGGTGACCGGTCTAGATCTATCGGTTCAATGGGAGAGCGGTACTCGCTGCTGGCGGTTCCGTAGAAAGACGGACCGCGTGGCGAAAGTGCAGACTGTGGAGGAGTATCCGTATAACGGCCGGGAGAGTCGATAACCAGCTTGTTGCCCGATCGAATAGGAAGAGAAAGTGGCGTCAGTTGAGGGTGCAAGCGGTGTTCTTGCGCAACCAAGCTAGAAACAGCATTATTTGCAGAAGCGCTGAGGGCAGACCGACGAGGTGGTGACCGGTTGTCGAAGTTCCGTCGAGAATCTAATTTCTTAATTAATGCGCTGTCGTAGTCGTTGCCATTTGGCTTGTTGAATTGATACTGGTCGTGGGACATGAATAATTTCTTAGGCAGCGAGTCTTGAGACCTGAATAAAAGCTCTACGGTTAGTGTTTCGTTCGTGCCTATGCTATCGTGGAATCAAGTGACTGTACCCTAACGACGAGATCGTGGAGTTGAGGCTGTGATAACCTTCGTCTCTAGGAGGCCGTACTATCCCATGCTCGTTTTCAGCCCTACCAAACCGAGGCCGGTCAGGTTCTAAGTCTTGTCTCGTGCTATCCCAGCTCGCATTCGAATCAATTGAAGGGATACGGTCATGTCTGGTAGGCTGTAAGGGCTGCCCTAAGCCAGGAATAAATTTAGGAGGTGGTAGAGGAGGCGGCGCATCGTCTTCGGCGATACGGTGTCTGTTAGAAATCGGCATAGGAGTAGAAGAGGCTAAAGTTGGTGAGAATCTGGATTGCATATGGGACCGGCCCGAACCTCCATAGTGGTCGAAATGGTTCGAGCCCTCAATGTATATGGTCGGCGGTGAGCCTCCTGGCTCCCTTGATACGTATCTAGGGATATCCATATTGTGTTCCCCGTTTTGAAAACCCGTGCAAAGGAAGCTGATTTTTGTTCGACGTAGGCCAATGACAAGAACGTCACAGTATAGTGGTAACGGCGAGTAGCTGAGAAGATGCAGAAGCTAGCAGCTGATTCGCCGAATCAAGGAATTAGTTGGCCGAGAAGGGTATAGAGCATGTAATAAGATGGTGGAGTCCGCAAGGCGGTGATGGCGGCGCTGAGGACAGGATGTGGAAGCGGACGAAGGCCCGGGCCTGAATCAAGAGGTATACGTCGTAGGGATGGCGGTGGCGATATTCGTATCGGCAATGCCGGTGTCGTCTGTGGAAGGCAGCGGAGTATGGTGTTGGTGTTGTTGTTGAAGGCTCGTACTTGGGAGTAAAGAATGGTGCGAGGGTATTCTAAGACAACAAGAAAACGTAAAGCGTCATGATAGTAATAAACATGTAATAATAACACGATGATAATACACCGAGATGGACCCCAATGAAGAAGAAATCAAGCAAATACAAGATTGGGCCTCCAGAGAAACAATCGAGGTGAAAGTAACTGTAGTTGAAGCTCAGCTTAGCTATAAAAAGAGAAGATGGCTGATGCTAATAAGGTCAGGTCAGGTCCGGGTCGGGTCGGGTCGAATATATTGTTGGTCTGGTCTGGTCGATAAAAAATAAATAAATAAAGAAGTTTGACCAATTGTTTCCAAATTCTCAAGTTCGACTTTCCTTACTCCTTGGACCTTGGATTCTCGTGGATTCTCTTTCGACGTTCACACACACACACCCTCTCTCTCTATATCCGCAGATTTCGTGTGGCTATAAAAAGTCCCTTTGACCTTTGAAGGGAAAACAGGAACGGCGAGGTTAGGCTAGGCGTTGTAAGAGGTTTCAATGTTCGGCCAAACACTCGCGAGAACCCATCCACAACCTTTTTTTTCTTTTATGAAAGGTTTCCCAGAAAACGAAGAGGGGCGAGGTTAGGTGCATATTAAAAACTAGATTCGAGAATGGAACTAACCCACACACTCACGTAACAAAACCCGCCCTACCAGCCTACCAAGCCTACCATAGTGCCTACCCTACCAGGTACATACCTACCTTCCCATACCTAGTAGGCTAGAAGCTACCTAGGATTGCGTGGGTTCAGCCCTTCAGAAAGACAGGGGTCTTCAAGATTCGCTCTAGCGTGCCTTATGAAAGTGGAGTATCCAAGTACCCTGTAGGTTCTCGAAGTGGGTCTCCAGCCTAGGTAGGTACCTAAGTAGCTAGGTAATTCATGTTGTGCTAGGGCTACTATGTAGGTAGTCATAATATGTACTTAGGTACACTAAAGGATACCTTGCTTGTCGTACTCTAGGTGGATCAATCATTAGGGCGGAAGGGTGTCAAGGATGGTTCAGGGTGGGGTGTATTGAAGAAAGAGCGAAGGGAAAAATGGTTACGTACAGGGGGTGCGAGTAGGTTGAACTTAGGGGGTGTCCGCAATGACTCTTCAGGTCGATCTTCGTACCTACGTACTAACTTGTGGTGAAATAGGTAGGATGGGACAACTTCAATGGATGAAGTGAGCTGCATTCACGGGTGGTAGGATCGATGCGACTTCTAGCCGGCACAGGGCTGCACCACCTACAGGCCGCCTTCCACTAAGGGCTGGAATATTAAATTGGGGTAGGATAAACGTTACTAAGAGAGCAGATAGAAGTGCGCACTTCTTAATACCTACTTTCTTACATTGGACATCGATGAGTAGTTATTATTAATATAGTAGGTATTATTGTGTTATAGTATGCCTATACCTACTTATCTACCTGCCTACTAACTTACTTATTATAACGTATCAATACAAAAGTAAGTAAACAGTTTCAATGGTCGGTGTGGATGTTATGTCTTATCGATGATGTCGATATTCTGAAGGAGGAGAAGAGAGAAAAGCGTTGTCTAAAATGCAGTCCTCGTCGGTTTAAAAGCCCAAAGTTAAGTAGTGGTACCGTCTGCATGCTACCCGCTATATCATGCAGCATTAGCCAGCATCCATTTTAAGAAAATGACGCTGATAGTCACACCTTTTAGAATGTCTCGAAATATATGAGTTCACCCCATCTCTTTTTGTTCAACATGTCTGCTGGCATTAGACGGATCCCTATGCGCGCGTATGTAGGTAGGTATGCAAGTGTGTATACATTACATATACCTAGGTAGGTAGGTAGGTATGTAGGTAGGTATGTAGGTAAACAACTCGATGGACTCGTTAATACGGCTGTTCTTTTTACGATGAACATAGTAATGCGATGATCATCGAATGATGTGTACGTGTACTTGGTACCTTTGTCTTTTCATCCCCTAATTAAGTCTTGTAACGATGCACTCGGTTTCTTCCGTCTCCGTTAAGTAGTTTGGTAATCTATCGATCAAATTGGATATGGTGTCTTTGGGGAGTGGTCTTCGGTCCGATCATGTTAATTTCCAAGCCCTGGAAGTTCCCAAGAAAACTCAGGGCTATTATGCCGCTATCCCACGTTGCCCACTACTGATACGTAGTAGGGGTCGGTCATGACTCCAAATTGAGCCTCATGAGCAATCAGACGACAGCGATAAAGATCGGGGTTTCAGCCTTATAAAGCCTTATATAAGGATATAAACATAATTAGATAATTCCCAATATGGTTCAAGTATTGCGATCGCTGATGGAACTCCGTTCATGAAAATTGGCCCAAATACAACATGAACTGGCAGCAAATAAGTACTTCTAAGTTGCATAATAACAATACCGTAAACATGTACTGCAAGTAAGAAATGATTATAAATTGGTTACATAATCGGTGTTCGTAATGTACCAAGAAAGAGTCGACTAGACCATTTCCTATCCTGAGCAGTGATGACTAAAAATTAACGAATTACCATAATAGGAAAACTCCACCCGAAGCTCGTGAGATCCATTTCGCCTGAAGTTTTTCAAGTCCGGTAGTTTCAATGCCATGAAAACTAAAGCCCATGACAAGGCGAATTAGATCACTCACCCTTGCCCCTAGTAGAATCCGGGATCCAACGCAGAATCTCGTCATCAAACAAGATTTGTACGTATCGTAGTGTATGGCCTATGAGATTAGGATACGGCATGTATGTATGATCAGACCGCCGGGTATATGTACAGAGTATGTATGTTAGCCTACCTCGTAGTTCAAAGACAATCTGACAACGGCTTAGCTTACTCTAAGGCACTCTAAGGCGGATAGATCACCGTGGCGCGATACGAAGTGACAAATCAAACTACACGGGTTCAATATGAATGGCACGCAGTACGCTGACATGGAATAAATGAGAGAGCTAGCCATACATATGTATGCAGTGGTAGGTATGTAAGTTGATGTGATGATGCAGAAGTAAAGGAGAGATAGAGAGGCATTTGGTATTAGTGCATGTGTGTGTCTCTATTTAATACAAATGAGTACATGTGCAGTACCGTTGGGTTATTTGCACACCTTGGCAGACCTCAGACCCTTAGACCTAGACCTAAAATTCCAAGTTCTAGGACCTAGGAGTAATCTCATCACCATTATCCGGCCTTTCTAGCCCTAGAACGCGCGAAGTTTCTCCTCAGCCCTACAAGCCATCTCAGATTGTACGATTAAGACAAGCTAAAGTATTATTCGATATTATGATTGGCTCCGCAGACTATTGCCTCGACAGAAATGGTTAAGTTTAGAACCTTGAAGCCCCTCCAATGTATTATGTATCTATGCCCCTCCTTCGATGTTTTTCTTACCTAAGTCTAAGTACCTAGGTAGTTACCTAGCATCATCACCACCACCACATAGCACCACACCGCACCACACCAACTATGGATAACGGAAAGAACTTACACATCCACTACACATCCAACTTCCAAGGTTATCTCTTGACATTCTATCATAACCCTATACAAGTAAACTTAAATAATATCGTGAGATAATCTTATAGGTGGCTTTTATCCACATACAACTCTATCAATCATTATATCCTATATCGATCGCTACGTATAACCTTAGCTAGGTCTGGGGGTATGTATCCGGATTCCACACTTTTTGATACTTACAACCAGAATAGTATCCAACATTAGATTAAGCGCCTCCTAATCGGCTATCGTCATTGCCGAGTTTACCTCTCGACGACGAGGATTTCTAACTGGTTCATTAATCCTGGACGGTACAACAACTTTGCGTGACCGCTCATTCGCAAGTCTTCAACAATACGCGCTTAGAGCTGGATATCATGCAATTTGCAATCCCCAAAATAAACGCTAGGTTCGCCAAGCCACATTGCCCATGATACCTACCTACATAGGTTGGTCATATTAAGCGGTCTCAGATGCTAAATATCGACGTAGCATCTTCCCACGAACCCACGCATCTATTCTAAGTTATTAAATTATTTTAAAAATTGATCCAATGATCTAAAGTTCTGGCAAGCACCTACGTCGAGATAGGACAGTTCACGAGGCTAAAAATAGGGAAGCTAATTACCTAGATAGGTAACCTTGCTCATTTGAGCTCGATCCTGCGAACTTTAGAGTCTAGGTATGTTGGCGTCACTCAGCCATACGCGAGTCTCTAAAAGCCGTCAAAATAAGCGATCTTAAAGGATGTGCCAATGATCGAGAGTCCTAGGAGCCTCATAAAGAACGACACGGGGTGGAATGAGCGTGCCTCTAAGGGAGAATACGTACCGATTCTACAACAGACTTACACGTAGGTAGGTATCATACAGGATGAAGTGTAAGACACCAAATCAAAGCTAATGCTCAATCAAAAGCCGACTGGGCTTTGATAATATGAGGTTGTGCCACAAAATCGCCTAGAGAATGAATCTCTGATGATCTGCTACACAACATGGCGTCTCGCCTTACTACGTGGGAAAGTGTCTGTACCCTACAGGGCTTAAGGTGTCCGCTGAAACTGTGTTACCATCATGGTAGGGCAACGAAAATCGGATGATGGACATCGACATATCCCCGGCCCTTTATGTTTGGTTTGATATAGTTTTTTCTTTCTTCCAGAAACATGGACAGCCTTCTTCACATCGGCATTACATTCAACTATACACAGAGAAATTCACTCGATGTCAACTTAGCACAACAGGGAAACTCACTACAGCCGGACTCGAGCTAGAACAAGACGATACCCCAATATGTTACGTGTCGTTCGGACAGGATACTGTTTTGCGGGGACCCCGAACGATCGGTCCCGCTCTATTCATCGTTCGCCGAAGTTCTAGAGCCCTTCTAGTCAACGTACTAATATCAATATCCATATATACAAAGTACATATCAGCGAAAATAACGTCCGCGGCTCGGGGAGATTGAACAGTTTCACTACGAGATTAGATGCCTACGTGCCTACATATTCGGGGTCTCTTCAGCTCTCACCTAGTATGACAAGGTGGCTCGATGACTGCACTGGGACCTGGACATACAGAATAGTGGTGAGGCGCAAAATAGGGATCTAACTGCGCGAGGTTGCGTACCACCTCGGTAGACAACAGGCGAGCCGCGCACAACGGACGCAGGCACATTGTCACAGTGCAGTGATTCTCATTTGTCCCGAGCGGCACTTGTCGTTCGACACTGAGACATGATTCGTGAGTCGCCATTGCGTAGGGCCGAATGGCTGCAATCATGGCGCTAAGACGTCAAAAATGCCGAAGATCTCGTTGCCACTTGGTAATGCAAGATCTGCCTAAGAGACTGGCTGACCGCCGGTGGATCCTCCGGTCACCCGGCAGCTTCCGCCCCTTGTGTTATTTCAATCTAGAAGTAATGCCAGCCAACCAACCAACTTCAACTTCAACTTCAACTTCTCGATGTCGACAAGCTTTACCATTCTTTTACTATACTTTGCCATCCGGGGCACGTGAAAATCCGATATAAGCGACAACGAATTAGCAATTATATTCGAGCCAAGTATTGATGTTTTTAGAATCCACAGCCTTTCTCTTGAATACTTATCTGAGCAATGTTTATTATTTTCTTACTAGGTAGTTATAGTATATCATATACACTAGGCCAGGGGGTGGGGGTTTGAAAAGGAGAACTGACCGGGCCAAGTAGCTAAAATCAGGAAGTCTCCGATTCAAACCATGGATGGATGCTGTCAAATGCCCCTCCGCGCGGTCGAACTACCGCCAGCGGGAATTAATTCATAGTAACCATATGCACTTGATTAGCGGTTTCGAACCGTAGCCATGATACCGGAAATGCTACCGGCTTATTTGGTGAGTGTCAGGTAAAATGCTCCTTATTTTTTTTTTTAATATCCTTTCATGAACAATATCTTGAGGGCGTTGGTAAACACGTTCCTAAAGTACCTAACTAGTCGTTATAGTGCCTAACCAATCTAAACCAATATCGAATCAATTACCTACTTCGCTACATAGTAGGTAGGTAGGGAATATGACCGATCGTTAGTATGGATGTTTGAGTCTCCAGTGTTCTCGGCCTAGTTGAGGAGCAGTCGTTTCGAACATTCGACGATCTTTAAGCTCTTGCATCGCAGCGTCGTTGAACGATTTCATAACTTCGCATGCTAATGCCAATCAAGGCCTAGACTTTATAAGCTGACTTACGTAGGTTCGAACACTAGTTGAGGCTACTATTCCAGCTGCGGATATTGATTCCGTTAGTACGCGTAGCTTACGAGTACCTAATAATTGACAGCCCTAGCTTGGCGTTGGAGCCACTTTCACGGAATTCTAGAATGCCTACCACATCCCACATACCATCTGGCCTTCATGCTAAAACCATGAGTCTCGAGCAGTGGGCAAAACACTTTATACACAGCCCGGTTCCAAGGTTGCAGCCCACCAAGACGCCACATCAGACAACGGAGCCTAGTCTCGCGATTCGACATCCCTTATGCGTCGCTCCGTCTCTTACCCAAACCAGCTGTTAAAAAAGGCCCTGATAGCTAAGAGGATATCGGTGATTGGCACAACGCTAGCAAGTAGTTTAGGGAGAAGACCCCTTTTCAGCTGAGGGAACTACCACTAAAAGAAGCTAGGTTAGTCATTCAATACTCTACATGCCTACATCCATAGTAGTACACCATACTATTTACATGGCATAGTAGGCGCAACAATATCCTGTGTTACAGCGACACCCTCCAAGCCGGCCAACTACAAGCAAGTAGCCAATGCATATATGTATAGTTCGGCTGCGCTCGAGGTGCACAAATGTTTCGTCGTTCGGGGTACAACGTCTTCCCCTTGCCTAATCCCCAAATCCCCTCCTTTTACATACAGTGCATCTCATACATACACCGTACACGACAATGAACATTTGGCACGGTCCGTAGGTAAGCTTGGCATTCTAGCGGGATAGGCACGTATGTGTAGGGCTTGGCGTGCATGACATGCAGCCCGAACTGCACGCAACCTTACAAGGCTGCATCCATAGATACGTAGGAGGTAGGTATGAGTTTGCCAATTCATCCCGTCCTCCCGCCTCCGGACTCGGCTGGCTTGGGGCTTGGGGTTTGGGGTTTGGGGGCCAAATACTTAATCGCCGTTTCTAGTACCTATTTGCACATTCAACCCAATATACGTATATATGTACTATGATGTAGGCACCTGGGCAGGCAAGCAAGCAGGCAAGCAGGCAGGCAGGCAGGCAAATTGTTCAGCTACAGCCTTCCGACTACAGCCTACAGTGCTTGACTCATACGAGGCGACAAGGCTGCGCGCCTAACTGCTAGTTTCCTATCTTCCCTGCCAAAGGGCTATATTCAAGGCATTCATTCGACAGGACGAATTCGAAGCCTCGAAGATCTCGCAACCTTTCATTCGCCTTACCCGCTACCCAAGCACGTTCCGGCGTTTTTTATTGCCGAGTTCCCTGTCGCGTGATATGCAAGCCTGTGTGGCTGTGTCCACCGGAGACCAACGATATTCGTTTCTTATAACGATGCTGCATATGCGATGCGCGGTCTTCCAGACATTTTTTGTCCTAAAACTTGCCATATCCTTTCCTCACTACAGATGGGACAGCAACCTGCGACGACGATAACCTGATAATTCATTGGACATCGATTCAAGTACCGACAGGCCTCAATGCAATACGAGTCTCATTTGTCATGACTGACGTTGCCAACCACCTCTCAGTACTTACTACAACCTCCCTATCCGGTAACAGGAACACCAGCCCTTTTAAGCCGTGGCTGTCTTTTGCCTGTTCCAAGTCTTCACACCTTCGTATACACACCCACACCCCATACCTACGGATATTTTGTCTCGTCGAGTGACGTCGAGTGGAAGAGGCGCCGGAATTGATAGGTTGTTTATTTTCTACTTGGTCATGCATGAAGTGGCCCATACGTAACACCGAGAAGAAGCAAATAAATAAATAAAATGAAAATTTTCTTATCTCCTATCCTTTCCTCTAATATGAATTTTTGATAGCCCCTTGCAGCAAGCAGTATGCGCTATATCTCTCCCGCGGAGATTCATAACGAACTGTAAACCGGATGTCACTGTTCTCTCTGTTCGCTTCTACTCCGACCCAATCACAATTAGCAGGGAAATTATAAATCACATTTCTCCTTGTATATCAGAAACCTTGGTCGAAGTTGCGAATCAAACAGTACCGAGTCACATTCACATGCATCAAATTTCAACGACACATTCGAATGTACTGATCTATAAACCACTTGACGGTCTTTCGAGCAGGGTGGATCTAGCCGCACTCAGCAGATATGACGTTCAAGGCTGAGTCCCGCCAGCGCGGTATACTGTGCCCCACTGAGAACGAGTGAGGATGTATGTATCAAGGCAGTAAAGAAACCAAAACTGACCCCGGGCAACCCTCCTTCTCCCCCAGTGCCCGGCTCCCGGCGTCCTCTGATAAACCTCCGGGCATGAATGGGTGAGACTCGTGGAAGCCCAGTGGCACAGTCCACGCGCCCCCGCAATGACGGCCCATTCGCCGGCTATTGATATATTGTTGATCAACCGGGGGGCATATTGCTTCCGCTGCGGATGGGACGCTGTTGCGCGTCTAATATGTGCTGCCCAGGACCCCTTTCATCTGCAGGGCAACTTTATCGAGCATTCCCCAGTCCCTTGGGGTCTCGCGGCGCTGCTACATCACTCGACTAATTGGAGAACATATCACGCAGCATCGCATCATCGCATCAAGCGCCGTTTCTCTAGTGGCGCTCTCTTTTTACCCTATCACCTTACTACCTTTGACGTGGTATGCGCACGTTCAGAGTAGCAGTAAGAGCCATACCTAGGTCGCCGGAAGGGACTTAGGTCTTGCTTCGTCTACACTCCGGAGGATATAACTTAAGTTCTTAATGAAGGAAGGTTTCAGGATGAGTTTGGGCCGTCGCTTAATATTTTAGCTAAGCACCCTAAGCACCCCCCATATCACGCAAGCGACGTCTAGTTTCTGGCTGGTCGGCTGGCTGCCCTAGAGCGATGATTTCAGGAACAGTCCAAACCTTTCAGAATGCATATGCGAAGACAACGCACCTTACATGTAGTAGCCATTTGTGTGACATATGCTACCGAGAGGGCTTCCGTTCCCGCGGGCATTTCGTCTCCTAAACTTCCCAAACGGGAAGCTCGGCAGAAAACTTCGGCCGATCTTCCAGAAGTCTAACCTCTTCTATGAAGGTATGTAGGTATGTATGTAGGTATGTATGGCACACACACTTCATTAATTATACCTCCTACATGATATTTATACCTCTGGGGACTATAGGTATACACATTTCCTGCATATCAACCAATGGCCGAGATATCATACATCGCTTACCTATCGACTCACTAATCTTGATTCATCTCCTAATAGTAGATCCTAAACGATGGACTCTATGGAACTTCTCTTGCTTATCGACATATCTACATATATAAGTATGTAGGTACTGTATGTAACGACCGGAAGCGAAACTTAGCACGTGGCCCATCATCAAAGCGTCCCTTGCTGAAAGCTTTCTTGGGACTATTAAACCTGAGTCCGCTTTAACTGACAAGATATTTCTAGTATAATACATATCATTCCCACGTATCTTCCACGAGGGCTCAGGCGGGTCTTGTCTCCGTTACAGAAGGCGATCCCAATTTGTCAAGCTTTACCAGACTAGTATGTATGTACGTCGGCAAAATAGCACGGGAATTTCCAGACCCTTTTTGGTGGAGCACTCTTCGACAAAGGTAGCATAGTAACGACCCTGGATTTCAGAAACTGGCTCTCGTAAGGCTGACCAAGGCCTCGGTATATGATAACCATGGTTAGTAGATATGATCCTGATCCCGCCCGTTACATCATTCTCCACCCGCACGAGCTCCATAGCATTCCTGCCTGCATACAGTCCCGGTCCTACTCCTTAGAGTGAAGTCTTGGGCAGTTTCCTATCTAAAATACCGATTCAACTAGGATGTTCACACCTACTGTACATTGTATGTATCCATCCCGAACCGATTCTGCCACCGCGGATGCAGTGGGTAAGGGAAGCCGGCTATTTCTTATAGTAACCTTATAGTATCCAAGAAAGTCCCGTGAACGGATATGCTGACTGCACATTCAGCTTACCATGCAGCCCAGCCCTTTTTTGTCGCTGCAAGATCTGTCATATTGCTGTCATTTTTCGGCGCTAGGCCTTATGGAAGCAACTTCGCAAGTGTGTATGTACTAGTAGGCTATCGTAAACTATGCAGGACGTCACACGTAAAGTGCGTTGGTGGTGAAGATGTCTTCCTGAAGCAAACTAGGCGCTCCACCCGTCTAGTGACAAACGAGCCCTGTCGTCCCACTCGACGAGGAGCTGCGGTATGCATAGTATTATACAATACATTATACACTTAGTTATTAGTTGTTTTCACTAGCATGTACAAATGCATACTGGACATAACAGGTCCGAAACGAAGTCCGGGACCACTTACTTCCGCTTTAAGAGTTTCATCGCGTCGAGGCCCGCGGGGTTCAATCGCCTCGCGATGCGACTCTGCGTCGCTCGGCAGCCAGGCATGAGAGAGACCCTTAAACACACCTTAAGCTCGAGAGCCCAAACGTCCTGAACCGAGGCGATACCCTCCAAACGAAAGAACCCACCCAACTAGCCCCGATACAGTGATTTGCCCGCTGCTGGTAACTACACTTAATACAGCAGCACGTCGCTTAGGCATCACCAACAGCTTCCATCTTTATTATGTACGATGATTACATATTCACGAGGCATGTGGATACCTTCTTCTGATTCGCATGCGTGCGTACGTTAGCGTACGTAACCGAGAGAGGTAACCCATAGCTCCATAGCATACCTAGCTGTACATAAGCCCCCGCGATACGATCCCCGGGTGGGTTTATGGGCGCAAGGGATGTTCCGATGCGTTCTGGAATTTCCTGATTTTACCTGGTTTTAGTCGAGATTTCGAGGTTATAATACATACGTACAATACCTACCTGGTAACCACCGTTCTACCATGTACGCTCTGCTGCATATATATTGCTACATACGTCATATGTTTCTTTGGCTACCCGTCCTCCCTACTGCTACATATTAGCTAAACACCTTAATAAGGATGTAAGCAAGCGCATCTTTTCGCCGCAATGGATCTATACCTAGGTATACGCGTACCCTGGGTAGGTAACTCCAGCTAGGTTCTAGCCAGCCAGCCAGCCCGCCCACCGGAGTCCACCAGCGGAAATTCGCCTCCTCGTGTCGCCGGACGGGCGGCCTTAAGCAGGGCTGGCGCGACATTATCTGGGATCTCGTTCGAAGCCCGATACGATGGGACGGCTGTGCGACGATACACCGCATTTCGCTTGCTGCCTACGTGCGAGCGAGCGAGAGAGCTGAGCTGAACCAAAAGGTGCGGAAGCTAGAAACTTAGTCGGCGTCGATCTTAGACCCTATGAAACGAAAAAAAAAAAAAGTGCGTTGTTAATGTCTTGTGATCACATGTGTATGCATGCACGTTGCTGACTGCAGATTTTCGTTACTTAAAGTTTTTTTTTCTTTCCTTTTTTTCTGTTTTCGCGCTCGGGCTTAGCTAAGCTTGTGTGCGGGCGTGTGTGTGTGTGTGTGCCAGCTGAGGCAGGCTACGGCCGTTCTCTCAGAGGTCATGGGAGTAACAATAACATGATCGGCTTCCTTACACACGAATCATATCATAGGACGTCAGCTTCCTTCACGTAGCACAGCGCTGATTGCAATGTTACTTGGCGGAAGAAGGACTCCGAGTGTAACAGGCTGGCGAATGCCGATGTCCTACCTGCTTGAGTTGGCATGTAGTCAGCCCTTCGGTGACGGCGATGGTCCCGATCGACCGCGCGGTGATTGTGACTGGTAGGGCCGGCCCGGTGCGGGATATTTTGTTAGTCAAACTCGGGCCAGCGGCGATGTCAAATTTTTTCTCTTTTTTCAGCCGCACCGAGACTGGACTGCATCCTTTCGGTAGCACCAAAGACTCGGCAAATCGAACAGGATTGGGTAATGAAGAAAATTGCGTGTCAAGGACTAGTTTCGTCTTTGACTAAACCCACATAACATGCGAAATCTTAGCCGCATCGATCCTCTCTACGGCGTCTCCGTCGTGGGTTTCTACAGTCTTCAGAGATTTGGAACCCATTCGGGGCCGGTCTCTATGTTGCTCGTCCACTTTCAGTGGCGGTCTTCTTGCTTCAAACTACGCCATGGAAGGCATATATGGATCAGTTGTGAATATAGATATATAGGGATCAGCCCAAATCGGACTCTCGGTATCGCCTAGTCCGCAAGTCGGGCCTCAAGTCCACTTTTCTCGGTCCCGACCTGAGGTGTCTACAGAGCACACCGTTCTATTCACGCCAAGATGAAGCTGCTAAACGGCAAGGATCCCGAGCCATCTCGAGCCCACCACGCCTGGTGTCGATACAGAGTATCGTGTATGAAGAGTTGCGCCGCCACAGGAAAAAGGAAAGTGGTGGATAGAAGGTTTCGTTTGAAATAGAGGAATGGAGACGCCCCATCATTGCGAGCATTGTCCGATATTTAGTGAGTTCTCAAAATCACGATCTTCTAAAATTCGTCCTTGGTTGCCTTAAGCAGTTAGATACCAGCGGTGTAAAGGCATAGCTTTTCACGCTCAGACAGTCTTAGCTACCAAGGATCACATCGGACAGGATCAACTAAAACTTAAGTAAGTTGAGTGATATTTCAGCCCTGATTAACGAATCTCTTAGCCAAGTACTTCATAATCCTTGTCTAAGGCTACTCAATACCTACCCGGGGACATGGGATACAACGTGGTATATTTGTTAGTTTACCTATGTTTGCTAAGTTGAGGCTACTTTAATGCTTGCTCATTATCAATTTCCACATCTCTGCCTTATGGCGATGGGGCTATTTTTAGGCGTTTGTCAGTTACCTACTACATTAGTGGCAATTTCATACACTATGCCTCATGGAAAACCTGACTATCGGATGGGAGCCGTGGGATTTTGCAAATGTACACAGAAGTTTCGTCTTGCTTGACTGTGTATAACGATCTGAAACTTCTAGGCATAAGCTGGGAGGATTCGCTAGCCCTGTCTAGTAGCCGGTTAGATCAGGCGCTAGCAATAGGTCCCTTGGCATGTTCGATGAAGAATGTCCGTGTCTCGGAGGGTCATTCGTAAAAAGTTGGTCACAGGTTTCTTGAATTATATGAATCATGTTCAATATATTCCTCGTAGGCAGTGCTAATTCGCATGGTGTTTTTAGTAACGTGGCGGGGACTTTGAATTTTGAATCGATCTTTACATGCCTCGATTCCTAAGACCCAAAGAGAGCAAGTCGATACACAATATTGCTCGCAAATTATTATTACCTACAGACTGTATTCGATTCGAGTATGATAAGGGGGACTCTTGTGTAACACGAAATCCATAAAAATACCCCTTTTTAATTAAAATAAAATGTAAGTACCTACTCATAGGGAGAGCGCGGTTCTCCAGGTACCTAGGACAGAAGGTCTCCTTAGCTAAATAAACACTTAGTCGCCACCATTGAAGCTGGCAAAATAGCCGGCATAACCTTGTGTGTTCTACTAGGTAGTTCGAATAATCAGCTCGCAATCGATTGCCCTACGAGGCAGATGGATTTAACTCAAACAGGTCTCAGCCTTACAACAACGTGGACGTCGGTCCCACTTTGGGGGCGGCTACCATTCCTGCCCCCTATCCCATACCATACTCAAAACGTCACGACGGAATAATAGCCGCCCCCAACCTGGAGAAATTCCGGGCTAGGATGGATCGGGGCATATTTTTAGATTGAACGTCTATAGCTTATGTAATTATTCTCATAAGCTTGACTTATATATAAAATCTGGAAAATAGCGACAAGGCGAGGAATGGGGCAATACTTGGAGACAATACAGCACGGACTATGAAGGTCAGACGATGGTAAAGTAAATTCCGCTCGGTCCGCTTGCCTTAGTGATACTTTTCGAGCTAATGAACACCACGTGGGTGACAGAAAACGTGGCTCTCTGACGCTTGTTGGGACACTAAAGCCTTTAGGATGGGAAATCTCCGAACCACTCAAATGTCTATTGTTTACTTGGATCTTTCCATTCCTGTTCTCGAACGAAGGATGTTATGAGAGTAGACGCGTTGGTGTTTAGCTGATATCCTTCAGGTAAATAGGATGTGAAACCTAGACGAGGATTGTCCGAAAACAGCTTTCTAGAACACCCCTCAAACGTCAAGGTTTGGTGTAGGAATGGATGCGGCTGTTGCTTGCTTGCTTGCTTGCCTTGCCCCGATCCCCCTCCGATGGGGTTGCTGCGCCCACCGCAATGTCATCCTTCCGAACTTCCCTAGGAGGAGCAATCACGATCTAAGTATTATCATCCTCGTTTATTAATTACCAGTATCTTAGAAATCCACCAAAATCCAACCCCCCCCCGAAGACGTCTTAATGATACAAGAGGTTTCAACGCTGTTTGGCTCGTGACAGACCTCGCATAGTTCGGTAGCCGATGCATGCCTCTCGGTCCGTTACCGACGTCGTTGGTCCCAATGAAGATACAGGTACAGACCGAAAACAAATAATATTTCCAATTTTTGTTTGTCTAGGATTGAACATCTTCACCGCCTTATTATTACTTACGCGCGAAGAGGCCCTAAGTTTTAACCCAGGTCGCTAACCACAGAACCGGGACGTCCGCGGACGGTTAGGTGGATATCCCGGCGTCCTAATTAGCTAGCTTCCATTACCTAAGTAGGTAGAGGATCGAACGCATATAACATACATACGTACATATACGTAACGTGGGATAAGGATGTATTGACGGACAGGGGGTCGACTCGAGAGAGCGGCAATAGCTAAGGAGGGCGAACGCTAGAGGGATGAATTCCGCACTTTGTCGAGTGAAATATCCTCGCTATCTCGCCAAATTCCGCGCGCTTTGAAGGGCCGCGGGTTTGCGCCGGATTTTGTGTCATTTGACCTGGGTGGCACTAGAATAACTATTAAATATTTGCCTTGGCATCATCAAACATAGAACGCGCACAATGAAGGATCGTCTGGGCTGAACTCATCCCCCAGTCTACCTGCACAGGAGGTAGTCTGACGGCCGCGACAGCAGCCCTGTGTCACGACATTCTGTAGCACAGAAAGATACCATGCAACCATGTGAAAGTGAAGGGGTTAGCCAGCAATTAACAAGCAGCGCACGTCCGCTGAAATTAACACAACATGCTATGTCGTGCCAGCAACCCAGCTGCCGCTGCTGTGCCGTATGCGAGCAAAGGATCGCCATCCCTGCCGTCCCCTTCCCATTCCAGCCAGTCCTGTGTCCCACGACGAACAAACCGGACGGCGGGGCCTTAGCGGTAGCTTGTAATTTAGGTAGACTGCCTAATGCCGCACGTGAAGATCTGTTGCTTGCTGCTGTAACCCCTATGGGAGGAGCGTGCAGCAGGTAGCAGGCAAGAGAATGCGCGACAGGAACATGGACCTAGTATGGAGCGGAAGGCTTGACCCGTTAGTGTTGGTAGAGGAGAATAGGTAGCATAGCCAGGTACCCTAAGTTGAATATCAAATTTTAACGATCTTTGTTAGGAACGCGGGACTTTTTACTGTACCTTCAAAACCTGGTCCTGGATCGCAAAAGGGGCACGGGTATGGTTCTGAACAAAGCGTTCATAGCCATCGATATCTAGCCGCCCCCATTCATCAAACCGCGAGTACAAGAGAGTCCGATCCCGAGTTTGGCGGGCACTTTTGTGCAAATTGGTAGTCCGAGTTAAATCCTTAGGTATGTTATTTGATGTATAATATGGACCTTACGATGTACACGTTGTTAAAAGGAGCATTGAGCAATAAGCAAGAAGACGGGACCTAGCGGGGATTGGTTCTGTTTCGGTATTCTTTAACCCTAAAAGCCGCAGGGAGGGGAGCTTCGAAGGATGAGAAGGAACAAAAAAGTTCAGGCCGGCGTCTGCGATTGCACGGTTTACGGGATCTACGTATACGCATACGACGTCGTAGCTTTTCTGCTTTCAGAGAGCTATGCGTACACGTAATAAGAACTTTGCAGCTCTGCAAGTCTCCTTTATGCACAGTTTATTTCAGATGCAACTCTATTCATCATGTAGAGTAGCAGAAGCTACCTTAGTTGGATCTTGACTGACTCAGAACTTTAACCAAGTAACAGTTTAGCTAAAAACAGACATGGATGACTTGCTTGCGTCTCTATCGTCGCGTATGTAACATACTGCTAGGTACCTATCTAATATAAGGCAGGGCTGCGACGGAGTAGGGCCGCAAAGGATCGCAATCCTCGGTCTGGAGACTACCTAACTGAAGCCAAGTAGATGTTAAATGTGAGAAATATATCCCTACCTAGGTAGGTAGCATCTAGGTTAAGCATAGGTAAATAGGTAATTGTATGTATTTTAATATATATAATAACCTACATGATATCTATCATCACGGAATGCTTGTTTTGCAGAACCAATATTAATATGAAGGGATCCTCGTCATCAAAAGTCCTTAATATCTTGTTAGAGAAAGGTTGGTAGACTGCTTAGACAGCTATACGGTCTTGGCTTTCAGGCGATCTTCACAATGTGTACCTGGGCATATTTAGGTAATTTGTTAGTGCCTGGGTATCTTTGATAATGGGATTGCTTCTTGCTAGGGAGTTATAGCTGTTCTTCCCATGGAACCCGAGTTAGCCATGCGGCGAAGACTTACATCGTGGTTTGTAATTACCATTGGTAGCATCTCATTGGTTAGTTGGGACTAACATGTTTAGCTTTGAACCTAGCTACTACTATAATAGTATTACCGTGATGAATATCAATAGGATTTCTGGTTTAAGGCTGACCCTTACAGCCCCCCTATAAGGCGTAATAAGCTTTTTAGGCTCAAAGTTGAGACTCACTTACATATGTGCATACCTAGACATGTTCCTCTTCCCCAGACGTCGAAAACATGGTAGCTACGCCACTCTTATGCGGCGCAAGTGTTCTTCAAGGCCATCGTACGTCAACTAATCATATCGGTTAGAGACTCATTTGTTACAACTACCCTCGGGTCCACTCTGAAAATATTGCTGTGCCACACATCAACATATCCAAGGTTTTAACAAGATCTAGATACCCGTGGTGTTTCGAGACAAGATCTTTCGGTGATAATATGACCCGCATTTGCGTGAAAAGACGGAGGAGCTTAGATATGATTCTCGACTCCCTTATACCAGAGTATAACCACTACCCCCGTTTTCTTGTGGGGAGAAGGAGGCGAGTGATCCTAGATTTGATAAGCTATTTTCGATTCATCATGAATTTTGGGGCTTCTAAATGGGAGTGCCGAAAAGAATCATACAACCAGCGTTAATGGAGTAATATCCAAGGTTCCTTTGCAAATAAACAGTTTTTACCTTGGTACCTGGTAATTACAACGCGTGTGCATGGTACACGAGCTACGCCGCTAGAACTCAGCACATATTTCGAGCTATTAAGGGCTGGTAGTTGATGTACTTCAAAACTGGTCACCTTGGCATTGGAGGAATAAAAGCTGCCGCGCGCTTGAGTAGATCCTACGGTAAGTATTGGGGGCTCATCCTGCTGTTTATAGGGGTAACTTGATCGTAATAGTTATTTATCTTTGGAACAAGTGAAGTGGATTTGTAAAAGTAAATTTAGCTTGTTAGGTAGTAAAGGAGTTACCTAGTATGTTGCCTAAAACATTTCGAGCCTCTCATGCAGCGTTATATTGGTGAATGATAGGCTGTGAGAAAGTTTACGTACGGTAGAAATGGAGTAAAAGCTTTCGATCGGAAGGTTTCCAGGGGAAATGCTAGGCAGCAAAATAAGCATCAACTGTCTCAAAGGCCCTTTTAATCTGTCTAATGCATATGATAAACCAATTCAGGTATATATGTGAGTTTGGAATAGCAATCTATATTCGTTCCCGTGCCTATTTTAGGTGTTACCTAACTAAGGGGCCTCATTATTGGAAAATGAAAACATTTTGTAGAATTATATAAACATGTAAATATTATAAACCGCTGGTGGAAATTATAAACAGCTATAGTTCCTTGAGAAGCTGTAGATTTGTGTAAAATACACGTACTTTAACTTGAATGTTAGTTTAAGGAGACCGTATTTTTTAGGGGGGGAGGGGGGGGAGGGGAGAATTTACCCCTGGTACATTTTTTTGAGGAAGTCTAACAAGTTTAAAGTCTACAAACAGTATTAGATAATTCAATGAACATCTCGTAAATTCTAATATGTAGGTATTTATCTAAAGGAATGAAATTGTGATTTTCTCACTCTCTAATAAACAGCAGGAATTACAATGGATGAAAGAGTAAAAAAAACCGATCCTGTAATATTTGAGTCAACACTCCCTGGAAAAATAGGTACCTAGTGAATTGCTAAGTTAAAGTCACCCACACTGCACACATTTTGTGTTCGAGGCGTGAGCAGCAGCAGAGTCTAGTATTTGTTATAAATTTTGTACGTAGGTATCTAGCTACTCTTAGAAGATAGGGGAATGATTGAAACCCCTAGCTCAAATGGGGACAAGCATTATGCTCGATTTCACTCCGACAACTAACTGTTGATGACGACTACTTGTGCTGGAGATCAACATAATATAATATACACAACAGCTATAGGTACTTCCATTTGAATAGGCTAGTTTGATTTATTCTTCTGCTCTATTTCCCGTTCCATTTTGTCAACCTCTTCAACCCCACCCTCTGCACCGGTGTCTGGTGGCAGATTGGTGTTGTGTTCAGAAGCCTTACGCTGCTCTTCTTCATTCTTCTCCTGCTCTGCAAGCTTCTGCTCTTCGTGTCCAAGTTCCTGGAAATCAATATCCTCGAAACCAATCCGCTTGAGGATAGGCGCAGTCGCATGGCGATATAGCGTATGACCGTTGACCAGATCTCCGACTTCGACGTTCTCAACACCATTTACATTGAGCACTGGGCTTAGCCCGGCTACACCAAACTGGATGCTACTAGTTCTGGATAAGAAAGCGAGGATGTAATCTTTCGTGCTGTAGGCGTTAACCACTCTGCCGGTGACGACGGAACGAATATGGCGCCAGTCAGCAGAATTACTCGGAGTCGGCGCGCCTAGTATAATGGCATTCTCGATAAGCCCAAAGGCTTTCCTCTCGGCGAGCTGCTGCAGACACACATATATAACCTTAGCGCCGAGTGAATACCCTACGAGAGTTACAGGTCGTTCGCCTTGCGCTTTATTGATCAGAGCATCCGCCAGCACCTCCCCGGCTTTCTGTGCCCGCTGGTTGGCAATGTGCCAAGGATTGTCAATGAGATGACGGGCTTTCTGTATATGTATTAGCAATCAATACGAGAATTGGAGATCTTATCTGCTATAATATGATGGGAATGAGGCATTCAAGACTGCTAACAGACGGGGAGGCGACTCCTTAGAGAACCTCATACTTACTAGTAGGGCTAATGGCCACAATCCAGCCGTTAGGGCGGCGAGCACGGTGCGTTTAATGATCTCAGACTTTGCATACGACCAAGCTGCGGAAGTGACTAGAGTAGTGAGTGCGTTCCCCAAACTCATTAGAGCTTCAAGCTCGAAGCGGAGAGCGAATGTCTCCTGGCCAGGCCCAATGCATTTCCAAGGTCCGAATACATCATCTTTATCACCTAGCCAGCCCGATATGCCAATAGCAATCCGCAATCGGCGTGCTTCAATCTCGCTCTCTGGCTTGTAGGTGGGCACAAATGCGAAATCGTCTACATCTCTAGTATATTGCTCCACTGCAACGCTTTGTGTAAGTAAATGGTTATGCGTTTTAAGGGGTAAACTGGAGATATCACATGTATCTTAGAGGCTCTTGGCTTAATAAGACAATCTTAACATGGGGTTTAGCATAAAAGGGGCTACTTACTAGCTTTACTTGTCATCCTGGCGCCGTAAGCTCCGAATAGACTGCCTACCAGCACACCACTTCCAGCCAGGGCTCCCAGGTAACCTGCAGTGGCGGTGGCTCCCAGACCAATTCCACCCAGGACAGTACCAAGGCCAGACGCTAAGAGGGGTGCCGCTAGTCCACCGGTTATGCCGATGAGGGCTGCGCCGGCGACTCCAGCGATACCCATTTTCCATCTACGAGCAGTGCGGTTTCCATCGGCTCGCTTCTTCGTCTCCTCGTCGGCCGACATTTTCTCGGCTGCCGTTAGGAGGCCGCGAGCGACCTTCTTTTCGTCTTCGGAGAGTATTGAGACAGAGAGTCCTAGACTCGTGGTTAAGTGCAATAGGAGGATCCGGGAGTGTGCATTATAGTGTTCTAGGCTTAGAAGGAGTAAGAGCACTGAGTGAAGTATCAACATCCTCCTCTCCCTGGCTACTTTACGTAGTGGGGTTTCAATAGCGGGATATAGCTTCAGTAATGCTTCGGCAATTGATTTTTCATCCTCATCACTCTCGATGTCTTCTAAACTTGATTCAGGATTTGGACGTGAGAGCTCTGGTTTCGCTTGCTTGGACTGTTTTTCAGCCGTTTTTCTCGAGTTAACAACTTCCCCGACACGGAGAACAATGCTGTCTCTCCAGTCATCAAAGAACTGTAGTGCACTCGTCTTCAACGCAACCATTTTCTCTTCGCCAACCTCCTTCTCTAACTTGGCTAGTTTAGCTCTCTCTTTCTCAATCATATTTTGCGTTTCCTTCTTTCGTTCATCCTTGTCCAGTTCCTCGAGCTCGACAGGGTTGCCATTTTCGTCCGTGTGTGCGGCAGCTTGGTCTGCTTGAGAACCTGTCTCCTTCGGATCAAATGTGTCGATGAGCCGTTTGCGCATGAGTTCAGTGATGTCACATACTAGAATTGTGAGGGCGCCACGGTCTTCATCCGTCTCTAGTACAGTTGTTAGCGACTCGCCCTCATCGTCTTGCTTCTGAGTTGCCTCCGCATTGCTGCCACTTAGAAACTTGTTGGCTTTCCGAAACATTGATGCAATTTCATTGAATGATCATTACTTGGGTAGGTAGTTTATTAACTTAAAAAAAAAAAAAAAAAAAAAAAAGAGATTTCGATGCTGAAGTGTAAGATTGACTTGAATCATTGATGCAGGTTGGACGTGAGGCAGAGCTTACTACCTCCTACGTCATCTATCCAGGTATTGCTTACAGCGATAATCCTTGTTAAAGGTTAAACATGCGCATAAGCAGTTAAAAGTCAATTATGTATCTAACGGGGAGGGAATTTCTCCAACATTGAATGTTAATAATAAGGGTGGTCCTAACTTTACACCTTCTAGAATTGACTCCTTAAACTGCAACAAAAGGCGATTTCATCTAAGTCTCGAGGGAACCCGCCATAGTTAAGATCCATGCTAGGTCCGATACCAACTCAAGATAATTACCGCGTTATGTTTATGACGTCTCATTCGACAGCGCAATGTTGTTTGACTGACTAGCAGAACTAAGCGTATCCAAGTACTTGCGCATAGCGTCATCCGTTGCGCTACCAATATAAAAATTCCCAAGGAGTTGCGCTGTCATTTCAGCGTGCGAGATCACCCCGAGACGGATCGCATCATGCATCAAGTCCATTAGAGAGTGCTGGGCTACAGCACGTCTAACACGCTCTAAGATGTTGTCAATATGGTACCTAGGGCATGAGTACCTAATGGAATGGGGTTCGAAACTAACTCTTCACTACTTTGTTTCTACTCTTTAGTATTTTGATCTCATACTTGATCAATGAAGAGCTTGGATATTCCGTCTTCAACCCAACTTCATGCCCGAGGCTGGTGATGATGTAGTCCAGTGGCTGGCTGTTGAATTTGAAGTATTTGGGGGGCACTATTGAAGCTGTTAACTCAGTAGGGTTTCACAAAGGTCCGTGTAAAGTCTTTACCACATACAGTTCTTATCATCCTTCATCTCCTTCGAGTTGATGACGTCCAACTTGATCTTCGATGGATCTACATTGGCTCTTTCTAATGTGTCTCGAATCGCTTCGTCGTCCTCTATCTTCAGTTGAGCATTATCGCAGACTACCTAAAGCTCCTACCTAGAAGAAGGACTCAACGCTTTAAGGGACGGGCTTACTATATATGACTATGCCTTTTTCAAAGCGAGCATCTGCCGAGTAACACATGAGGAAGAAAACATCGACAAAGCCGATGAGGCGGACTTTTCCAGCCCACCTCTCGCCATTTATCAAAACCTCCCATGGATGGATGTCGCTATTGAATCTTGGTTAGAAACCAGAAACGGAGAGTGAGAGTGATTTGCGAGTTTGGGCAAGAAACATACTAATCGCATTCTACAGATTTATCATGAATGGATCTGTCAAACACCTTCAAAACTCGGTGATATGACGCCATTTGGTCTTCAAATGCTCGTCAACGGAGTCTTACGGAAATAATTGAGAATACAGAGGAAGTCTCGGCGCGTAAGGCTCGCGATGAGAACTCAGATGGTTAAGTGGCCGCGGTCTAGGACCAAATATTATCTCCTTTCTAAAAGCGTTCCCCTTTGACCCCCATATTCTGGGGTTCAATCGGATTGGATAGTACCCCGGTTTCTCACCGTAACGCCCCCTAGAATATTGCCAGCTGAAACCCCAACTTTAGCGTTTTTACTGTAGCATTTGCTGCACCATCCCTTCATCCAGCTCCTTAAGAAGCCACAATAAGCTCATTTTCAGCCAAATAACCAGGTCGCCGATTAAACTGTTCCACGAATTACAATACATTCACGGCTGGAAAGTCGACAAAAGCGACTCGAACTGGTTCATATACGAGTAATCATCTCGCTAATATTAATACGGCAAGTTGTACTGCACGCTCCCACAATGCGGCTTAAAACAGGAGACTTGAGAAGCCTTTACGATGCCGACAAGTGTTCACTCCTAAATGCCATTGGATAGGAATCTTCCGTCATGGTATAGGGCATGCTCTTGGAGACCTATCTAGGTAAACACCTAGGTACCTTTGTAAGAGCTGAGATTTCGGGGGAAAGATCTCTTTGCGGTGAACCAATGTGACTTATCATAGCGGTACTTCCGGAAGGCAGGCGTTCATGGTGCATTGTCATGGCTTTAAATTTAGGGTCCTTCTCTAGAAAGGAGAGGGGGCTTTAACTCGTCCGATTTCAGCAGAAAAGAAAGAAGCAGCATTCGCTCCGTCAGAACTTCCAGTTCTGTAAATTGATTTTTTTTTTCTTCCAATTCTTCACAATACGGCAAATATGTCGAAGGCAACAGCGGAATATATCGCCGCAAGGGCTGCCGACTTGAAAAGCAAGTCGACGGCAGCTTTCGACATCTCCATCAGCAAAAACCCGGACAAGGTCCGTGCTATGCTAAACATCTGGCTCGTCCCTGAATTCAAGCCCACATTCTACGACGAGCAGGATCGATTCCCCCAAGGATTTTCAACCGTATCAGGCCTCGATGATGTTGAGTTGCTAGACCCGTCCTACTCGTCGGCGGTTGCAGAGCCAGGTGGTCAAGAAGGCCGATACCCGGTGCGCATGATTGACCTCGAGACGATGAATTTCGTCGGCTATCCCATCATTGGCCCTCAAAGCCAGTATTGCATTCTCTCGCATAGCTGGAAGGGAAATGAAGTTAATTATAGATACGTTGGCGATGCCAAATTCAAGGCCTTCAACCGTGCGCTGGCAGCAGACCAAGTCGACAAGACTTCTACTAGTACTATTCGGCCAAATGACATCGACACTATCAAGCATCAATGCCAGCTAGACATCGTTGAACAAGAAGAACGAATCAAGACATTGACACATGAGAGCAATGTGCTGTCGGAACTTGGGCTACGCGACACTAGCAACATAGTTGAGGAGCTGCTCTCATGGCGGGTTGATGTCCAGATCGTAGAAAAGGGATGCGACGGTCGGGGTGGGCTTCAAAGTGCCAAGAACAAAGTCGCGACAGCGCTAGCTGCTCGCGACTATGAGACCATGGAGGGCGAAGTCTTCAAGCAGTTCTTAGGAGACATCGGCCTCGATGACGACAAGATTGCTAAAGTCATCAACGATGACACAGGTGATGGCAAACAGAGACAATCAGAAATAGACGTAGCCTACGCCAAGAAAGTCCTTGCTCGGGAAAAGGAAAGGCAACTCGAGGAAGCCAAGAAAATCCTGTTTTTCGAACGTCATGGCCACATTCGCGAGGCAGTCGAGGAATTGATTAGCTGCCTCCAACGAAGCAAGTCAATGGTCAAGATTGAGAAGGCCATTGAGAGATCCAAGGAGATATTCGACAAGAATGCATTCCAAAGAACTGAGAAGCGGTACGTGTGGATCGACTCGTGCTGCATCAATAGAGGCGATGATGGAGAATACTCGAAGAGCATTTCAGCTATGGGAGAATGGTACAAGAATGCCGAGTTCTGTCTTGTCCACTTAGACACCAATAGAAACGTCCCCAAGGACTCCTTAGAGGATTGGCAAGTTCTAAGATCTATCATATCTCGTCCGCAACCCAACATCACGAACTATGAAGGCATCGTCACCAATAGTCCAGAATGGTCAACCCGCGCCTGGACACTCCAGGAACTTGTCATGAGCAAGACGACGTTCTACGTTAACTCTGCTTGGGAGCTTCTCAGCAGGCCAGTTGAATTCCTCGGACCATGGTACTATTTATGTCCATTTGTTTCTCTTTATACCACTATGGATACCAACAATCCATATTTGTCTATTCTCGATGGCCGGGGCTCTATATCATCCTTGGCGGATGCTCTAGATAAGAGTGGTATTCAGGTATGGAGATATGGTCCCTATTCTACTTTTTCTTTCCTAAATATCAATGCTGTCTACTTGATCATTACTTTAGTAAAGGATTCATGGCTTACATATAAGGTAGTACCACCTCCAGGGTCTCGATCCAAGCAATGAAGACATTGTCATCGCGCAGAAACTTATTATCATACTTGAGACGCTGGATCTTCGCATTCCAAGGGACATTGAGACGGACACAGCAAGATCTCGGATTACTCAATCAGTCTACGTTACCGTTTCAAGCTTGGTCGCTCCTATTCAGGGCAAGGTTAGTGATGCGAAACGGCTATTCGATAACATATTGGAGGTGCTCCAACCACATTTGCCTATCTCTCCGGTCTTCTCGCCAACAGAATGTGCGAGGCACGCTATAAATATCACCATTAAAGCCCTAGTGAACCTTATAGGACGCCCGATCCTCGATGACAGGACCTATGTCGCCAATTTCGGAAATGTTCCAAGGCTCGATCTTTGGCAAAGGGGGCTTATCAGGAGCCATTTTTCAACTCAGAAAGTAATGTCCCTTGTCTGTGGGAGAGAGGCCACTGTTATGACCGATCGCGCGTATTGTCTCATGGGCATGCTCGGGGTGAGATTTCCTACCTTTCCCGCAGAAGGTCTAACAAAAGCACTCTCACGACTACTGGATGAAGTCATCATATCTTCAAACGATGTGTCGGTTTTCAACTGGACCGGAAAACAGTATGGAAGCCCTATTAGAGGACGCTCGCTGTATCCATCGTCACCAGAAGCGTTCAAATTTGGCAAAGACGAAAAGCGCAAGAAACAAAAGGATCAGAAACTGGCAGAACTCCTCCAAATTGAACGATACGAGGTCATGTCTGATTTTCTGGCTATCTCTGGTATGCTTGTGGATACCATCATG
This sequence comes from Annulohypoxylon bovei var. microspora, assembly GCA_022836615.1. Lineage (NCBI taxonomy): Eukaryota > Fungi > Ascomycota > Sordariomycetes > Xylariales > Hypoxylaceae > Annulohypoxylon > Annulohypoxylon bovei. The sequence goes on from MU405382.1 coordinate 51,289, forward strand.
TTTGTTAAGGATCGACAGAACAAGAACATCCCTCTCCTTTGGGTGAAGGAGATTTTGAGAGTTATCAAAAGGGCCAAATTTGAGCAGTTCAAACCACATATCACGAACATCGGGAAGATACTCAAGTATATTGAAACTGCATTCGACTCTAAGTCGGCGGCCGGTCCTCAGGCTACCGCTTCCCCTTCTACATCCGGCTCTGGGACTCTTTCCTCGGGGGTCGATGATATGACCTCTAAGCCAAACACCCCTTCCTCTCCTCCATTGACATCACTCTCTTCTCAAATCAAAACCCCCTCCTTGCCAAAAGATATGGCATCTTTTAAGGCTCCAAAGTTCGGCCGTAAGAAGACTGAGCCTGAAATAACGACGCCAAAAGCACCTTCGCAATCATTGTCTAGTCGTGGCATTGGGGGCTTCAAGCCGTCGCTTAAAGGGTTTGGAAGAAAAGAGTCCGGTACTTCCCAATCTAGCACAACACCAACTGAAGTTGGGACACCAACCACTGAGCCAGAGGCCGCTAGTTTACCGCCAACTCCTACAACACCATCACTAACAATATCCGATGTCCCAAAACATTCCTTAGATGAACAGGTATTGAATTACATTGGTAGTATTCAAACTACTGGTGAAATCAACAAAGATACGGACAAAGGAGAAAATGCGGTAACAACCGAGCCAGAGTTACCACCTGGTTTAGCAAAGGTGCTAGCCGAGATTCCAGCACGTGAATTCTCAAAGCCGCATATGAAACCCGAGGAAATCGACACGATGATCTCGCCCAATCCTATCATTGTCAAGAATTCGGGAATTGAGGGCTTGTTCGATATCCAGCGCGTTGTCGTGTCAATGGCACAGCCCGAAAAGCTCCGTAAGCAGATCAAAAATGCCATCAGCCCGCACCAGAAGATCACCGGCTGGTGTATCATCAGTACCGGCTTTGCAAGTGAGTATATCCCATTCGTCGTGTATCCCTATGACTGTGAGACATTATCACTCCTGATTTACTGGGGGCAATTCATCAGAACCCAAAATTGGGCACAATTATTTGTGTATAAAATAATTAATTGCTAATATATAAGTACAGGGGTTATGGTCAGCTTCTCAAGTCCTAAACATATCCTCGAAAAGGAGCTTGATATCGTGCAAGCAGTTGAGAGTAAGGTACTGAAGGCGAAAAGTCAGGGAGAGGAATCTAACGGTAACGTGGACACGAGCGGAGAAGGGTCAGCAAAAGATAATCCAGGCGGAGCCAAAGCGACCAATTCAGTTTGGCAAAGAACAGTCACAGCCACGTTCAATGCCCCTGATATTTTGAAGAAAGACAAGGACGATGACAATGGCATAGAAGAACCAGGTTTTGAGAAAGTAAAAGTGGAGGGCGCTAGGGTGAGCAGGATGATCAAGTTCGTCCAAGAACCAGACCTCACAGAGGTCGCCGGCGAATGGGTTCTTGCTCGGTTTTCTGGAGTTCCGGGCGCCAAATGGTTCCTTTGTTATATGGAATTAGGAGGCTCTGGGCGCGATTTATATGGCCACCGGATCGCGACCGATGAAATCGACTTCCACAATGCTTCCCCTGAGATGGGTCTCATCAGATACTGGGAGTACTACAGTAAGTATAATAATGTTTTCTCGTACTCCCATTACGCCTGAAACTCCCCACAGAAAGCATATACTGACATGATATATAGTGATGCAGAAAAAGTACAGGCTTTGCAGCATCCTGCAGAAATTGATGGAAAGCAAGGACTGGGGCAACTTCAAGGCAGAGATGGGGCAAAACATTGTTAAGAGGGTCGCCGAAGAGACTGGCGTCGGCGGACAGGGAAATGGCTCCGATGGTGATTCCGACGAGGAGGACGGCGACGGGAAGATATCTAGCACGCTGAAGGATCTTGGCGGGATGGCATTAACCATGGCTGGGGCCGGCCTCATCCAGCAGTTCTACGAGTGGCGAGCAGAGCGCCTGCAGAAAAACCTGTCCGCCGACGTCCTCAAGAAGTTCCCGACGCATATGCAGACCGCAATGGAAAGTCTAGATGACAATAAGGACTTGATGCCTTCCAGTGAGTTGTTGCCCGGATTACCCTTCTCCTTTTCATGGGCTATTGCGCCTACACTCTCGTTTTATCATAAAGAGAAGTTACTAATTCTTCTTATCATAGTGTTTCACTCTGCAAAGAAGATCCATATGTTTTAAGATTGATAGCTTACAAGTCCTTTCATATTTAGTAGTCCCGTAGAATTGGGACACTGCATAGGAGTGTACCTAATACCAAAGTCCGAAAACGGGTAACACAGTGAGGCTACTTTTATATCAGCGTATGATTAATATACATTCTTCCCTATAAGAACTTAATTATTGAATAGAATAAAAAACCTGGGAATACTTATGTAGTCACCTAGGTTAGTGGCTAACTAGTTAACTCCCTTGGTTTTCTCTTGTTTGTGGTTTTTAGTCTATGAACCACTTAACTAGGTGATGAACACATTGTCAATACTCAGTCGTTATATTTGCTACCACAATTTTGATAATTCAGCATATACTCGAACAACGTAGCTCTTCCCTCCAATGCTGTAGAAGAAGTTAATGTTAATATGTTTTGAGTTGGGCATTATTTTTAAATGACCTCAATGGTAGTGTATATAAAATCGTGTAGTTAATTTTAAAGGAACAAGAGCTCTAGATAATAGTATTTTAACGTACGAACCAATGGCTTAGTTAACAGTTCTTTGTAATTACCTAGGTACCTACCTAGTAACAATTAAATTTTGTCAATTTAAGAGATTCTTCAGTAATTCATGTTTTGTATGACTTCTAAGAAAATAAATTTTTAGAAGAAAAAACCAAGTTCTACGCACCGCTCCATTGTGTTACCAATGACTTAAAGATAATCGACCTTTAGCCGTGCGTGCACTTACAGTCTTCGTAGTTCTAAACGGGTACAATTTAGACCTTGTTGAATGCCATAGCAAAGAGAAGGCCTTGCTCACTTGCGACATGTGTATGTTCATATGTTCAGTAGGTCCCTATTCATAACTATTTGCAAATTCCTGGAGCGTATAAAACAGCCTTGCTCCATCTAGCAATGCATAACACCTGTTCCACCCTCCTGGGTATGATGCCTCGCCTATTGAACTCCACATGCCGAGAAACTGTGTCAGTGATGACTGAAATCTAGCAATGTCTGAACTCCCCATTTAACTCCGGGTCCGCCTAATCATTCATGCCAACCTGGTTCTCGTGCAAATCATATCGTATATCTGTTGTACAGAAATAGAGCCGTGTTCATTCATTGGAACCAGCTTCTAATCGAAGACATCCGCGTCTCCGCCGTCCCAATCTTCGTCTGAATCCTCCGGAGAGTCTAGGAAGTCTTCCATATCGAACTGCCGTTCCATAGGTCGGTGGTTGTCCACTTGAACATCCACCACATCGCACATGCCATGGATAAATTCGTTGTCGTTCGGCAAGTGCTTCGAAATCCTTCTGACCTTACGACTTAACCCGCTCCGATCGGAATGGTCAGCAGCGAGTTCATCCTCGCTATCTTCATCATCGGCGTCGTGTTCCCTAAGTTGACGTTCCTTAAGGAGCAGCCCACTGCCCTTAAGTCGTTGGAGTTCTTTACTGATAGCCGAGGCTCTCGCAAGTTCAGCCTTGCTAGGATGACCTGTCTCACCCTCTGACGAAGTAGGTGTTGGTGAGATATTAGCTATTCGCGTGCTACGTCGCTTTGGTACCGGCACGGGATTGGCGTTCTTCAACTCCTTCGGATCCGGATCTGGCGCATTGGGTTCGGTTGGAGGTAGGCTAAGCATCTTGAGATCTTTAGGCGATTTTGTCTTCCTCTTGAAGACTCCCACCATCTTCTCGACCCAAAATTCTCGGAGCTCTTGACGTTGGCGCCAGCCTATGTCCAGTGCGACCCTGAACGCAATTCGGCGAAGACGTGGGAGGTCCGGAGCGCTTTGTACCAAAGTCCCGAAGAACATCTCTGCCGCTTTGAAGTCCCACTTTCGCATGTGTAAGATTTCGATCGACTCTATCGAAGCGGGCCATGTTGGCACTTGATCTTCTGCGAGAAGTGTCTCGTATTCCGGCTTGTTGTCGGCGTAGTGCTCATGATGCCGAAAATAAGATAAGTCCATGTAAAGACGCTCTAGGTTCGGACAAGCCGACCGCAAGACAGGAAGGAAGGCTAGGCTCAACGATTGACAATGGTTGATGGTGAGGCTTCGCAAATGGTAACCATGGGTCAACAGAAAATCGACGATATCATCAGCCACCACCTCCCAGCAATTGATAAGCTCAAGATGCTTGAGCGTAGTCGGAAGTCGACCCAGCAGTGCACCGGTTACCAGTGTGCTGGACTCCAAGATGAGATGTTGTAGGTTTGGCAAAGTAGAAATGCACGCAGAAAGCTGGACCATCTTGAGATGATTTTTCCTTTCCATCTCTTCAGTTAGTTGAGCCTTGCTCGGTAGACCCCAGGACGCAATCTGATAGTTGACAAATGCCACCTTTTGTAGGCTGGCAAAACTTAGATTTAAGTGGAACTTTTCCAACTTTTCGAGAGGCAGGGTCTCAGAAGTGAGGCGGGAATTCCAACGCCAACTCTTCAATTCCCTAGGCCTGATCTTATTCTGTTCGCTGCCGGCCAACATCTGTAGAGTATCCTCTGCCCCGCATCTGAACCTGATGTGTTCGTCGAGCTTACGGTATGGCGGCTCGTCACTCTCGTGGTATAGCTCTAGGTGGGATAGACTCGGGAGAAGCGGGATCATATTCTGTAGACGAAGATAATTTGTGTTATACTTCGGGATTAAGGTCGAACCCACTTCTAATCGCAAGGTCTCGACCTTGGGTCGGTATTCAATCTTGGTCGTTTCTTTAGGCATACTCAGAATGTTGATAAATTGGCTCATCGAAGTGAAGGGATCCTTAGTGTAGCGCCACTGATGGTAGAATGGTGGACATCTGTAAAGGGCTGCTAAAGCAGGCTCCGTAAATGTAGCACAGGTTCGTGCAGCTGACAGCAGACTATCGACCGCCTCAGAGACATCTTCGCGTCGTGAAGAAAGGTCACGAATCGGTGCGGCAGTTTTGTCGAAAATGCATAGTAGAACGAGGTATGGGAGGGTTGACCAAGGGGGGTAGGTGGCGGTGGCGAGGTTGCTGTGAGAAGCTATAGGTGTGGCCGCGGTCGAACTTGGTGTACGAGGAGCAATGCTCTTTGTCTGGCTTTCTTTAGCCGTAGTTTGAGATCGAGTTTGACGCAGGACCTTTTTCGGGGATTGAGGGTAGTCATCGTCATTGTTCTTTCGCTTTCGCGTGGCGGCCGAGGTGCGTTTTGGAGTTGGAACGTTGACACTATCCGAATAATCATCATCGATATCGTCGGTATCGTCGACCTCGTCAGTATTGTCGACATCGTCAACATCGTCGACATCGTCATCAGTCAAAGGCGAGAGTGACCTGTGGCGAGTCACGGTCGATCGTGTCTCGCGAACTGGCTTCTTCAACTTAGCAGCTCGGGACGGATTGCTCCGCACAACTGTTCGCTGTGCTCGTCGAGGACGATCCATTGTCAAGTACGAGAATCATTAGTCGTTCGATTGTGTGATGCGTGAATGGACTGCATGAAAATAACAATCAGTACAAGAGTCGCGCAAAGTTTAAAGTGATTCTTGAAAATATTGAAGGTGAATCAATATTGAATAAGTTGGGTGAGTTGATCGGTAATGGATTAAATCTGACCGACTACCTAAAGTTTGCGACAGAGAAAGGTACGACACGACGTACATATGAAGTACGGCATTGACTCACTGCGGAAAGATAGATTAGTATGGGATCCACTGAATAAGGTTTATGATTATGATTGGATCTATGTACATCTTACAGCCATCCCCCTGATCCAGTTCTAGAAGCAGCCCTGGAGCTGAAAGCGTACCTAGGTACGTACCTTATCCAGCTGTGATTCAACTTAGAATTGGTGGTTTCTTGTTTTTAATACGTTGAATAGTTACACTGACATAGAGGAATTTATGTGATAGATATACCACGAGAGAAAAGAAAAAGATACAAATGTATTTCTACCAAAAAATCACAGTGCTATTAAACCAAGTCGATACCACGATGATCAACATTGCTTTGCACAGTTATATACATAAACCTCAACAACATTTGATGCAAAACAACCATCAAGTCATGTAATCAATACATTATTCTCGAGAAAACTACAATATTACAATCAGTATATTTAACTACATAACGACCTATATATCTAGGTACTTATAAGTACCCAAGTTATTAATCGACATATATGTAGCTTGTTATAAGCATCCATCTTGACCATTTCTGCTTTATCAAGGCTCAACAGGCACATGGGCTTGAGTTACTAAATACATAATTGGCAAAGCCTTTCTTGTACATGTATTATTATTCCTTAGATTAAAATGTAATGAAGTTGTTAAAATATATCAATGAAGCTGCTTTTTATAATGATGGACTACATTTTAAGAACCCTAAGTAAGAGAAATAATAGAATGGACAGAAACGTTATAGCAGGCACCTACCTACTAGTTAGGTACCTAGAGGCTAGGGATGTAAACGCAAACATATGGCTAGGTTTACAACGTTTAGGTAAATCAAAACTTCGTAGGTTTGCTAGGTTTAGTCTTTGATATTAGCCATGATAACAATATGAAATTACTATAACCATTTTGAAGTTCCCCGTGATTCCTTGACAATATGTTTATAGGAGGTAGATCCCACAAGGACCATTTCTGATTACCTACTAGGTAGGTATGTAAGTGCTTAAATAGGTATGATTGGGATTGCTTCACCAAAAATTTATTTATCTATAAATGTTACATGTAAGAGATATTGTACATTCTTTCAGTAGCTACTAAAATGTGTGAATATGTCTCACCCATTTAAGTTTTATTAACGAACGAACTTGCGCAATACTTCTCAAAAAGGCCCATGTCATCCATGCGATACTAACCTAGAAGATAACCTTAGAAAGTCCCAAACTCACAATGGAAAATATGTGGGCCAGGGAGTAACGGTACATAGTAATATTTGTGGCTTGTGATTTCTTAATTGCACGGATCAGCCACTAAAAAGATGCGACTGTAGCCACACGGTCCACAGCAACTGAGATTTCCTTACCCTTACCCCTGCAGGTCTTGTGCTTCGTGCTTTTGGTGCTGCTCTAACAGCCTACCTTGGTTAGTTGGAACGCGTCCACGGGTTCCATCTTCCACTTTTCACGCATCGCGGATATGTCAACCGCATCACATGCCCTTTTCAACTCATCCTTTATAGTCGGATATTCCGTATACTCACCATTGTTATTACCACGTTTATGCGCTGGTATATTGGCTGCTGTTGTCGCGGAGTTCGCTACTTCTCAGGGTTGCATGTAAACAATCTGGTCCATAGCGCCACACACACATACACACACCCACGCTTGACTTGTTGCTTGTTGCATATTTCATCCCACGGGCCGGTCACTGTATTCACACATCCTTCCTTCCACACTTAGATTTCTTCATTCCTTCCCTAACCGCCACTTCAAATTCATATTATAACTCTCATTGATTTGTTGGCGACACCGAGGATTTCGATAATGCCTGCGTGGCCTTGGTAATTCTTAATTGGTTGTGTCGGAGAGGGTGGTGCATTCTAGTTTCCTAATCGTTCAGAGACGGTCCGTACCTACCTTCTCTGCATCCGACTTAAAAGCGGGAAGTTGCCCGGATACATCCACAAGGCAACTGACCAGCACCGACCCTCACTTGCCTGGTAGCCTGGTACATAACTTGAGCATCATTTTTCAACATCGGATTTCTGAAAAGCAGTCAGCCACAACTTCGTGGCCAACTGCGCCGATGTTCTCCTTCAGAGATGGCTACCATCACCCCGTACAAACGCGAACTACCCTTCATTCACAGGGCTTGGAAGACTGCTGTCGATCACTTATCTCCATACAGCATGGGGATCAAGTTATCTTCGTCAAACGGTGACACTATTGTCAACAACGATCATGCCATCCGCCCAACCAAGAGGCGTCGCATAACTGAGGACTCACCAGAATCTACCCCGAATGGCATTTTAAGCCATATGTTGTCAGAGAGGGACAATGACTACGACAAAGCGCTTCGTGTTGATGTGCTTCAGATCACCCACAAGGACAGTTCTAACCACAGATCCAGCAATCTACTGAACGGCACAGGTTCTCCTATCAAAAAGGACATGCCAGCTATCCGCGTCCGTTGCAAACTCAGCATCTTCCGATGGAGGGTTCCGATCAAGGAAATTCGTGTGCTTTATTGCGACAGTCAGATATGCAATCTCAAGGTTTTCCGAGACGCCGATGGTGCATGCCGAAGGGCTAGAATATATCTCATATCTCCATTCCATGTTCCGGCAGAAAAATTATGTGTCGAAAGGGATGACGACAATGGCTTTGACCTGGCTGATCATTACTTGGTTCAAGCTGAGTTGGAGTCCGCAGGAGATCCCAGTTGGCCACCCGTTGATCTGCTACCCGAGGATGAAATTGACGATATTGACTCAAACCGCCCGCAGCACTGGGTTCTCACTTCTTCCGTCGTCTACAAGTTTGAGAAGCATCGAGCGTCTGCTCCTGTCAAGATTAGGAAACGGGTTGGATCTGAGAGTTCACTCGATCTATCCATGGATATGGACCTTAGATGGTCAACATGCCATAGCGCAGGCAGCGTCACAGAAGTTGAGGTTTCCCCACCAGAAGTTCCAACATCATTACCCAATGGAGCTTTAGAGCCATTGACAAATGGAAATGTCAATGGGAGGTCAGAGAATGCGGTAAATGGTACTGCGAAAGACGAGCAGGATGCCTTCATAGAAGAGGACGAAGACCATGAAGAGGCTGCAACTCCTAGTCGTTCACTAAGGACGAGAGGGAAACAGAACTACAATTTAAAATTACTGAGTGATAAAGCACGAGGCAAGGAGCGGAAGGAGCGGAAGCAACGTAAGTTGACAGATGCTAGAAGCCAAGCTGGACAGATTACATGGGTGTTTCCTCGATCTGAGGAAGTTGAACTGAAAGACTACCAATGCATAAGATGCTTTGGAACCCATTCGTCTATGAACCAGCTCATAGAACATGTTAAGGTCCACCCTGAGTTCAAGTATGACTTTGATCCGAGCTCTTCCCGCATCTGGGTTTCTCATCACGGCCAAGAAATACGGCGTCGCTCCAGCTCGTCTCTCCTAAAACTAGCAAGCTCAGAAGAACCAGACAGCGACTTAGAAGATAGTGTATCTCCTCATAAGACCCAGAGAACTCTAGTACAACCAAACGTAAGTTCACGTCGAACGTTTTAAGACCATTAAAATATGCTAACTCCGTATATAGTCATCCCTCTACAACATTCCGAAGGATCCAAGGCAGCTAGTTCCGAATAACAAGCAGCCTATGTATGATCGCCTAAGTAAGGCAATAATAGAGCCAGGAACATTTGTCGATCCGCCTGATATCGATGATACTTGGTTAGTACAGAAGCATCGGGATATCATTCGTGACTACAGCGACGTTCATCCAGAGGAAAAAGAATTTATCTCGGAGTGGGATGCCTACGTGAACAAGGAATGTGTCACATCAGATCCCCATTTACAGGGCGTCTATCTCAAGTTTGTTGAGAGTAAGGCGTCATGGTTAGCTGCGTCTCAAAGCCGCATGACGGAATTCTCGAAGCATTTAGCCTACCTGAAAGCAAGAAATGCCCTAGCCGAGAAGACGATCGTCGGTGCTTTGGCAATCATGCGACAAGCAAGGGACCAGAAACATCCTGAGCAGCCCGAAATTACAAAACCGCCGTCTCCAAGAACCGAGTATCGCAAGTCGATGTCGGGGTGCGCCGTCTGTGGTCAACCCATCCGGGGGCCGTCCACGCTGATCTGCTCGAATGTAGTGAGTATCTCAAATAGAACCGCGCTTAAGAAATATGTGACTAATAACTCATAGGAATGTGAGAAACCCCTATACCACATTGACTGCATTCGAAAAACCGCAAAAGTCCCAGTAGGGAAACGCAATTGGTGTTGCAATAGCTGCTGCGACGGTTAGCGGGGATTATTTCAAGTGCAAGCATTGCAATACTTCCAAACAGCCTTTTAAGCTGATGCTTAGAAATTACTATGGTACCCAGGTAGCTAATTTCATTAGCTACTTGAGAGGCGATTAAAGGCGGCTGATGCAACTTAAGAGTCTAGACTCTAGCATCTAAGAGAGGGGTACAGGACCCCGAAACAATAATTCATTCAGAAACCCAGTTGTAACCAATATTTGGAAGGCACACGACGGGCATCTAGAAACTCTTTGTAACCTATCCACGAGCTCTGTTCTGAACCCTTCAAAAGGGTTAACTGAACGTGCTATCATACCTGTAGCACAAGGGTCAATTTACTGCTACCTACCTGAATCATAAAATCTTTACTAAAAAAAATGGAACACCAATTTACCTTGCAGTCTACATGATAAATTGCCATAAAAATAATTCATTGATAAGCTAATTGAAGTAATCAATCGATATATTGAATTATTTGAAATCTGAATAGATTAAATATCGTTTTTCTAATAACCCTTACCCAGCCACCTTTAAGTCCAAATGCCTTTTGCCAATCCATAAAGTTTAGGAATAGTAACTTATAATAGATATTATTTAGCAATCCTCAGTCATTTTATAAGCTTGATTATCCATTTTAATTTTAATTAACACAAGTCGAAATTTGGCTTCTATCACAGGGCATTTCTTAGTTGTGTAGATAGGAAGGTTGAAGGCCCCTTAGTCTTGCAAAGACGGAGTGCGTTTAGGGTTGAATATCTTCTATTGCATGCCACTATTGATCCTCTTTCTTCTGCTTTTCATTTTATTCTACGGCTAAAGTTCAAGGGCTCCTAGTATTCCCTGAAGATGTAACTTAACTAGTTCCTCAAGATGAGAAACTATATATTTACGGGTTCGTGCAACTACTTGGGCAAAAAGTGTATCTCTGGAGTCATGATATTAATAAAAGAATCTCCAGAGATTTGACTGTATCTTCACAAGCACATGTACCTATACCAGACTCATTTTCAGCCTTCTCTTTTTCCCACTCAAGTAGAAATATAACGGCTTCGGAGCCAGGCAAGTGGATGTACTATAACAACATGGAATGATCAGGGACATTGTCAAAATTAAAAGAACACAACTCAGAAACATGATGTTGATTCATTATGGATATCATTCCAGGAATGTTCTCAAATCGAGTTCAAACACTTATCTCACACACCCCTAAACATGATCCAATCACGAGAAACCATAAAGTTACAATCATTAGCACATATACCCCTTCTACAGCCTTCAAATGTATCATCATACTATACCTAGATATGAACGATCGCCATGTCGCTCGAATCACTTCCTTGTAACGGTGGAGAATATGATTGCCATTTTTGTATTTGCCACCGCCTTGTTCATATTTCTAGCGCAGTACCGCTATTCCTTCGTGGAGATATTTGAGATTTGTAAAATAAAAAAAAATAAAAAAAGGCATTAATCATTCAATTCACCCTTAAATGCCTTGTTAGGTTTGTTGTTGGAATCTTTTCTTCTTTTTCTTTTTGGATCACGTACCGAATCTTCCATAGTAACGATGTTAGTCTGCCCCTGGGGGGGTTGGAAGAGAGCATTTGTTTGGATTAGACGGCGAAAGATTGGCTGTTAAATAAGGACAGTTAAGTGTTTTAATATTGTGCTTGTATGGGAATTCCGAATGAGGTTTTGATGTTTTCGATATGAACAATTGCTTAGGACGCTGGTGAATGTGATAAAATACGACTGTGGAAATGGGGGTCTGGGGGAAGAGATCATACGGCTTGTAATAGGAGATTCCTGGACTTTGGGGGCCGCTACTTTTTATAAACCATCAATCTACGAAACCCAAACAAGGCGAAACTAAATCGATTCCTCTATTTACCTTAATTATGTAATTTTAATTAAAAAGATGTAATGATATGTCTTTCTGCATCTAAATTTGTGTAGTTTAGGGTCTATTCGTTGATGATGAAGCTGAAGTTAACTTGGTTAAAAAATCGGTCTGCTGGCACTATAATTGATATTAACGATCATCTTACACGTACTTACAGAGTTGAATCGTCACCTGACTCAGCCATAGCGAATATATTAACTGAACAGGAGGTAATTTAGGGGCTAGCCTAGATTTTACTTTTCGAACCTGCTTTATTAGGCAGTGATTGGACTCCAAATATATTTCTCCAAAACGCCCTCAGAGAATGCTGTGCCCTAAACTCTACCGATGTCGTGGGATCTGAGCACAGTCAGATATGGCCGGTACCCCGCATCCGGGAGCGTTGGAATGCTGCGCCGTCGACCCAATCATCAGAGCTGCATGGGTTGTCGTTGATAACGGTATGCAGGTTGGTCTGTGATATCCGCGCTGTCTAGACCACGGGATGTGTGGCGTTGTATCTACGAAGGGATGAAGGGTTGTAACGTTGCGGGGTATATCCGTCTATTACAAGTTGCTAGGTAATTATGTTGTTCGACGGCACCTCGAGTCTTGCGATGTTCTAAGTCATCGAGGCGCGAACAAAGAGAATTTAATGGATAACTTCGCGGCCTACTAGTAGAGAAAAAGTCGCCTCCGAATTTTCTCGGACTACGGTTCTAAGGACTTTTCCTCTGGGTGGTGACCAGGATGGCCAAATCTGAGGATGATGGAGGGCAATCGCCTCGGGTAGAAGGAGAGAAAGAGAAAGTTCAATCAGAAACGCGACAGGATGTGACTAATGGCGACGAGAATGACACCGAGAAGGGTCTCGGGAATGAAAGCTCACGGGAGAGCGAGCAATACACGCAAATCGACCCGGCTATCGCTAGTCGCATTGCGGCAAACGTTGACGATTTCATGGTGAGATTTCTATTTTTTCTTTTTTATTAAGAGAATATAAGGTAGCTAGTAGAGAACGGGAGTGCTAAGCTTACGATAGACGCTCGTTAACGAGGCGAATGAAGCGAACGAGAGGGAGCGAGCTATGTCACTGTCTTATGCCTTCAAGGTGTATCCAAAAGCAATCGCCTGGTCTATGACCCTGTCGTCATGTCTTATTATGGAAGGATTTGGGACCGCAATCGTTGGGTCTTGTAAGTCCCCTGTTGCTGAGATCTGCTTGAACCCAATACATAATAATATCGGCAGACATCTCATACCCCCCTTTCCGTGATAAGTTCGGCACACAAGCCCCTAATGGAGATTATCAAATACCCGCGAGTTGGCAGAACGGTATTGCGGGTGCGACCAACGTCGGAGAGATCATTGGCCTCCAGGTATATATATAACTTGCCCCTTTATACAAATTGGACCCTGTTCGCTCAAAGAGGAATATTTAGATCGCCGGTATTCTGTGTGAACGCTGGGGATACCGATACACGCTTATCTCTGCGCTTGTCGGTGTTACTGCATTCATATTCTTCCCCTTTTTCGCCAATAGCCTCGCAATCTTCCTCGTCGGCGAGTTGTTTCAAGGGATGGCATGGGGCGTCTTCCAAACTATGACTGTAGCTTACGCGGCCGAGGTCTGTCCCGTGCCCCTGAGGCACTATCTCACGACTTATGTCAACCTCTGCTGGATCATCGGCCAGTTTATATCGTCTGGTGTGCTCGTTGGGCTCGAAGGCAGGCAGGATGAGTGGGGGTAAGTCCGACGACTCGTGGGTTGTAGATTTATGTTCTAAATGTTCATTCTAGGTACAAAATCCCATTTTCTTTGCAATGGATCTGGCCGATACCCATCGGTATTGGTACATATCTCGCGCCGGAATCACCGTGGTGGTGTGTTCGGCATAATTACAAAGAACGAGCAGAAGTGTCGTTGAAACGGCTAGCCCGCAGCTCTGGGTTTTCTCAACGTGACGTTGATGCAGCAATGGCTTGTAAGTTTAACCATGCCTGAAAAACTGAAAAATGATAGCTAATCTTGTTTATCTACTTTGTAGTGATGATATACACAGACGAGATGGAGAAACAAGTCTCCGAGGGGACCACGTACTGGGACTGCTTTAGGGGTATCGATCTCCGCCGGACTGAAATTGTCTGTTTTATCTGGCTTGCTCAGACTATGTCCGGAACTGCTGTCGGTGGCCTTTCATCCTATTTCTTCCAGCAGGCCGGTATCTCAGATGCGGATTCGTTCAAGCTTGGTTGGGGCCAGAATGGTCTTAACTTTGTCGGAACTGTCGCTACTTGGTTTATTCTGAATAAGGCCGGAAGGAGGACGTTGGTTCTTTGGGGTATGGTTATGATGTTTATCTTATTGCTGTGAGTTATCCCGTGATAATATGGCACCCATACACAAAACCACCTGATTCCCAGGCTAAGTCTCCCACCAGTATCACGGGCTTCATGGGTATCCACGACCCGCCAAGCACGGCCGAAGCTTGGACAGCCGGGACGATGGTTATCTTATTAAGCGCCACGGCCAACTTCTCCATCGGCCCCGTAGTCTACACCATCGTATCCGAGATCCCGTCGACACGGCTGCGCGCCAAGTCCATCATTCTTGCGCGGAACGCGTATAATGCTATTAATATCGCCTTTATTAACGTCGTTTCGTACCGGCAGCTGAATCCTGCTGAATGGAACTGGGGGCCTAAAGCCGCCTTCTTTTGGGCCGGGACCAACGCCATCTTTACGGCATGGATCTTCTTTCGATTGCGTCAGTAACCACCTCCTACCTCTTTTTTCTTTTGGTCATACTTGTGGTAATATGTTTACTGATAATCAAGGGTTACCTCTTTAATAGCTGAGACTAAAGGCCGAACCTACGCTGAGCTTGACATTCTGTTTGAGAATAAAGTGCCTGCTCGTAAGTTTGCAGGCACCAAGATCGATAACTTGGTCCACGGCACTGAGGGTGCACAAAAGGAACAGGTCGATCTTATTACTAGCAATGTTGAGAATAGGACTGAAATACGCGAGTAGATTAAGGAAGTTAGAATGGTTTAATTCCTATTCGGCAATATCTCTCCATTCGCGTTTAGCGACGACGGTGAACATTGGAGGTACCTAGTTGAAGGATTAGAAATGAAGTCTACTGGATCGATGGGTAGCTATTTATCTAACCGCCATGAAAGATAAATATTGCATCACTTAGTCTAATTCCCGATTTATGGGGATATTATTGCTGATTGAATTGACGCCAAATTTTCGATGCTCGCGAACCACCGACTATCCCTATTACTACACACTATGGAGTACATGCCAAGCTGATGCTAGCCTTCGCCTAAGGGGGCATATCAATCTAGAACCTGTACTTTTTCTTTTCCTCCCTCTTCTCCTCGTCTCGCTTCAATCTCTTGCGGCTCTCATTCGCAATCATCTCGTCGAGTCCCTCTTCTCTTCTCCAGTTAGCACCGACGCCCTCCTCACGCCGGCCTTCCTCGAATCTCCGTCGCATCTCATCCTTGCTGATACCATCAACTAATGTATCTGGGTCAAAAGACACATCTACATCACCGGGCTTCTTGCGCTTTCGGCTGTTCTCATCATCCTGGCCGAGAACGCGCACATCTCCACCTGCATTCTTGAGATCATAAACACGATCACTGCCAAAGAAACCCTCCGCTCGGGCTTGCTTCTCCTGGATGACCGTGTAGGCTGCACGAGGATGCGTACTATCCTCTGTCTCATAGCCGCGACGGGATTTCCGCAGGTCCAGTTCCCCGGCCACAGATTCTGTGGCTGTACCATACTCTGTAGGAACACTGCTGGCCAAGCCGCCAGGAGTTTCCATGCCAGACGGAGTCTGCAACCCAGCACCGACGTCATCCTCATCCTCTTCATCTTCAGATTCTTCCTCCTCCTCTTCCTCGGACTCTTCTTCAGGCTCTTGTAGTTCACCCCACATTGTGCGTTCAATAGGCTCACCAGGCGGGGGGGCTGCTTGAGATGGTTGCATGATACCGAAAATATCACCTCCGTACAATGGTCTATTGTATTCATCTACAGGGGGTTTGCCATAACACCCTGGGTTGAAACCCCATTGGGCTCCAGCCGGAATAGGGGCGTTGAGTCCAGGGATACGAAGGGAGGGATAAGAAGGTGGAGGTCCGAATCTTTGCTGGTTGATGAGCCAGGGTGGAGGAGCACCGGGAGGAATGCTAAGTGATTCCTTAAGGGGGTCACTTAGCTCTCCTGGACGAAGATGCCGTAAATCTGTTTCGTACTCTTTGCCTTCGTAATAAACCTCACCAAAGCGCGTTAGCTGAGGTTTGCTCTGAAATCTGAAGAATGCGTCGTAAAGCTTCTGGTAGTCGATGTCCAGTTTGCCCATTTTCGGTTGTACCCTTTCACGCTGTTTCTGCTTCAGACTCTGCTCCGCTTGCTTCTCTAACACCGCATCTCTCATCTCTGCGATACCGGTATCTGCGATAAACTTGGGTAACTTAAACGCAGGTTTTTCGATACCTCGCTTGGATGAAAGATACTCGCGTTTTAGTGACCAATGCGAGGGGACCGGAACTACGTTTCGTTGCGCCTTGATCTGCACCAACAATCGAGGATCTGACGATGATGTATCATGCCATTCTACCACCTCCGGCTTCCTCACCAGCGCCTTTAGCTCTGCAATAGAAAGTTTGTTGAGCATCTTTCGCTTCTTTTTGGATAGCTTGGGCACCGCGCCCTTCTCCTCTTCCTCGTCGGGTATATCGTTGTCATCATCGAAAAAGATCTCGCCCTGATTGCCAGCGTTGGCCTCCTTTGCGATATCATCTTCTTCTCTCGATGCGCCGAACTTGGTAAAAATATCCTTATACATAGAATAGGCGGGATCTTCATTATCGAAATCGTATTCTTCGTCGTTATCGGCGGGTCCATCAGCAGGTATCGTATCTGACGCGGCAGGCGCCTTCTTTACTTCGAGCTCTGCGGTATCGGTCTTTTCGGACACATCCTTCGACGGATTTGATTCATCCTCGCTCGGTTCAACCTGGGGAGTATCGTCGGCTTTGGGTGATTCCTAGGTAATGTTAGTATTCAAGGTAAGCTTGAAACATGGGTAGAGTAACTCACATCTGGCTTTACCTGCTTATCTGCCTTCTTCTTCGCCCTGCGCTTCTGATTCTTCGTCATCTTAGGAACCGCCATCTTGTCTGTTTCCGTTGGGCGGGCACCTCTTTCGCTAGAATGCGCGACGGACACAGGCGCAGTGGCCTTGGTTCTCCTATGTAGACGAATAACGATAAATTGCAGAGATAATAGGTTTCTTCGTTTCGCCTTAGTGGTTAAATAGACACGCTTTGATGATAGAACCTGTGGATGAGCAATGTCTGGGATAATTATCCGTTGACAAGGCTGAGTTAAATAATTTCAACACGCGACTTTGAAAACTCGAGGTTAAGCTTAGTTAGCTTAGAGCTCACCAGCCACGCAGAGCCACTTCAAGAAAATTGGGACATTGAAACGTTCTTATCAGTGTGGCGTAGAGTTTAACCGGCCAAATTTAGCAAGTGCCAAGGTGGGCCCACCTAAGTGCCACAATATGCACGTATCCCACGGTAACGTGTTAGTTAGCCACTAGCGTTTTGCTTAATTTGATAGCGTATCGTAACGAGCAGCATATGTGAGATATCTGGGCATATGCGGCTGGCGGCGAACCTGGAACCTTGGCATTTTTGTTACGAGATTCACCCATACCTCGTAACCATAATTTTTTCAATCGCGTCAGTCAGCCAGTCATTTTAACAGGGGTTGCCACGCGGCAGAAGTCATTGACCCTCCTTATTACTTACATTGCCTTACATTGATCTTTTTATGGATGAATCTGATACTGTACAACCAAAACCAAAACCGAACGATATTCGAACTGCCGGCCAACGAACTTGGGAATCTTATCATTCATACGAACCATATCGCTTCAAGCTTTACAACTCAGTCTGAAGCAATGGTCTTGTGAATTCCCCTTTTCCTCTGAGTAATTGCGCGTTGCTCTCTGTCGCTCGTTATATTTTTATCAGCCCGCACCGCAAACTCAATAGCCAGTTAACATGCCTCATTCTACGAGCTCGGGTTCGTACCCCCGAGAGTCTTCCGTTCCACGATCCAATGCCAAGCATCCGGACGACCACGAAAGCGATTCTGGATCCGGCCTCGAGAAGTTCCCAGATCATGTCGACTCTCCCGCAATGCGCGCCAATGGTGCAAGGTCCATCAGTCCTGGACTAAATGCATATGGCATCGGGTTGAGTGGAGGAGCTCATATAAACGGAGATCGCTGGCAACCAAGAAGAGATCTCTCTGCTACAAGAGGTGTACGATGGGGTTCTCCGTTGGGACCGTCGGCTGGTCTTTCTCGAGGTCATGGACGACAGAAGAGCATTAGTGAGGCCTTCAATACCATCAGGGCAAGGAATGGCAGTGTCAGCCAGAACGCCCATGAATTAGCAGATGCGCTGCGGGCACCTATATCCCCAAAGCTCATTGTACGTCAAATAAACATACAACAACTTGTCCATCATGTGCTGACATGACATCCGTAATCTAGATTCTATGTATAATGTGGTATATGTCCTCTGCCTTGACAAATACGTCTTCGAAATCGATCCTAAACGCTTTCGATAAACCTGCTACCTTGACCATGATCCAATTCTTTCTAGTCGCCTTTTACTGTATAACCTCTTCGTGGTTAGCGACTGTATTTCCAAGTTTGCGGAACTCGATTCCAGCGTTGAAGAATCCTATACGACAACCTTCGAGAGATGTCATTATGACTACGCTCCCTCTAGCTGCGTTCCAGATAGGCGGTCATCTACTAAGCTCGACAGCGACCTCTAAGATCCCTGTCTCTATGGTCCATACAGTGAAAGGACTTTCGCCCCTATTCACCGTCTTCGCCTACCGATTCATCTTTGATATACGATATCCGAAAGCGACTTATTATTCCTTGATACCTCTCACTCTTGGTGTCATGCTCGCCTGTTCATCAAAACACACTTTTAAGGGGGAGATGCTAGGAATACTCTACGCTCTTCTGGCAACTATAATCTTCGTCACCCAAAATATCTTCTCTAAAAGGTTGTTCAATGAGGCTGCAAAGGCAGAAGCAGATGGCCAATCAGCAAAATCCCGCAAGCTTGATAAGCTGAACCTCTTGTGCTACTCATCTGGGCTTGCTTTCCTCTTGACGTCCCCGATCTGGTTTTGGAGCGAGGGCGTTGGCCTGATTCGAGACGTGTACCATGACGGCTCCGTGGATCTCTCTACACACCCAAACAGTTTTGATCACGGGCGCTTGACACTCGAGTTTCTGTTTAACGGTACTTTTCACTTTGGGCAAAATATCCTAGCCTTTATTTTACTATCCTTAGTATCGCCAGTCACTTACTCGGTCGCATCACTTATCAAGCGTGTGTGGGTTATCATGGTTGCTATTCTGTGGTTTCGCAACCCTACAACTCCGATTCAGGCAGTGGGCATTGGGTTGACATTCTTCGGTCTTTACTTGTATGACCGGACAAACGATAGTAACAAGGCCGACCGCCGCGCACGTCTCCTGAGCCAAAGTGCGCGAGACCAACCGCTACTACCACTCAACACTAGTCAAGGGGTAGTGGGCTCCTCTGCTCAAACTCAACAGGTCTTCGAAAGCCCGATGCCAGTCTCCAATGGATCAACACCTCATCCATATACCAATGGCTTTACTTCTCAAGCCAATCCCGGACCAGAAGATTTTAAGAAAAGCGATGATGCTGGCAAGGGCCGGCAGAGAGGAAGCAGCAATGCAGCTTGGTTGCCACCAGGCACTAAACAAGAAGAGACATGGAGGTTCCAAGATAGAATCAGTGCTCGATAATTGTAGACTCTCCGGAGAGTCAACAGAGGGTTATGATACATTGGACGATACTCGAAGAGGGTGACTTTTTTCTTTGCAGTGCAGGATGAGGCAGTGTGCCCAAGCTATTTAAGGCTGTTGCTGCTGCCGTCATCTTGTATACGTGGATATCTTGGTGTTTACGGGCTAGGACCAGCAAGGCATAAAGTGGACTGGAGTTTATAGTGTGGTCGACCTATTTGGTCATTTGTACAAGTATCCTGCAAATCAATAGGATGCAAATTCTGCATAGGAGTCGGGTTTAGATATGCTTATAAGGCATAGGATACCATTACTTCATTTCCAGTTTAATTCTGGACCGGACCGGACATATGGGAATAGATCTTAGAAACGTGTACTTGATAATATCATGCTGTATGAAGAGCTTTTAATGTTGTAGCTACATGTACCTACTGTAGCTGTGAGTACATATGTACTTCCATATACATACCTACATGTACGTCAATATGTAGAGTATAAAAATCCATTAACAAGTTTAATTCACCAATTATGTTGTCGAGTGAACTTTTATAACAATATTGTCTACCTAGGTAATTACGCAGATTGTGTAGATTGTGCAGCAAATGGTAGAGTTTAACGGTGGTGGGGGTATTCGGGTAGTATCGTAAGGTCATGTGAGAAGTCACGTGAAGTTACTAAAGCACGAGTGGAGCTTCTCTCACTGGTCCAAGTTCATCCGGACCAAAAGACCGCCAGCGCCATTTTCACCTCGACCATTGCTTCAAATTATTTCCTCCACCCCAGACTCATCACCTCCTCCACTCCATCCATTCTTTATCGCTCTTAGGTCATCTTTCAAGATGTTCAAGAGGTAAGTTTTTGTATTTTAATCAACTTTTTTCGAGCTTTCCCGCTATCAATTGAGGTCAATTGAGCTGATCAAGAGTTTTTTACCCCGACTTAGCGGCCTCTCCTCCTTCGCGAGAGCTGCCCGGCCGGCCTTTGCGGCCCCAACACGGCGCGCATTAAGGCCTGCTACCTCTGCACTTAGATTCCCTATCAGCAGTCGATTTGCGAGTACATCGAGTGTTGGTGATGGCAAGATTTACCAGGTGAGTTGGCGCAAGCCGCGGCTATCAAAGCTTTGTCGGACAACGGGAAACGGGAATGGAGCTAATGTATACGTCAACAGGTCATCGGTGCCGTCGTCGATGGTTAGTAAAGGCCTCAATTACTATTAATGAGCTTCCCAATCATATTTGAAGCTTATTATATTAACTCAATCTTGTGTAATAGTCAAGTTCGACACCGCAAAGCTCCCTCCCATTCTAAACGCTTTGGAGACAACCAACAACAACCAGAAGCTTGTTCTAGAGGTCGCTGTAAGCTTAAACCTCCGGCCGTCTTAAGAGTTAAAATGATTTCTAACATAATCTAGCAACATCTGGGTGAAAATGTCGTCCGTTGCATTGCCATGGACGGTAGGTTATCAGATTAAAAAAATTTCGCGCGCGAATATCAACTCACATCTCGATAGGTACCGAGGGTCTCACCCGAGGCGCCAAGGCCACCGACACTGGCGCCCCCATCACAATTCCCGTCGGCCCTGCCACTCTTGGTCGCATCATAAACGTCACTGGTGACCCGATCGATGAGCGTGGCCCTATCAAGACCGACAAGTTCCTCCCTATTCACGCCGACCCCCCTGAGTTCATTGAGCAATCTACCTCTGCCGAGATTCTGGTTACTGGTATCAAGGTCGTCGACCTTCTCGCTCCTTACGCTCGTGGTGGAAAGATTGGTCTCTTCGGTGGTGCTGGTGTCGGTAAGACTGTGTTCATTCAGGAGCTTATCAACAACATCGCCAAGGCTCACGGTGGTTACTCTGTCTTCACCGGTGTCGGAGAGCGAACCCGTGAGGGTAACGATCTGTACCACGAAATGCAGGAGACTTCCGTCATTCAACTCGATGGCGAGTCTAAGGTCGCCCTAGTGTTCGGTCAGATGAACGAGCCCCCCGGAGCTCGTGCCCGTGTCGCCCTTACTGGTCTGACCATCGCCGAGTACTTCCGTGACCAAGAAGGCCAGGATGGTAAGAATGACCCTCGTTCCTATGCTCAGCCAGTGAATATATATTAACGCTTTGCAGTGCTTCTCTTCATCGACAACATTTTCCGTTTCACACAAGCCGGTTCTGAGGTGTCTGCCCTGCTAGGTCGTATTCCCTCTGCCGTCGGTTACCAACCCACCCTCGCCATTGATATGGGTGGTATGCAAGAACGAATTACCACCACCAAGAAGGGCTCCATTACCTCCGTCCAGGCCGTCTACGTCCCCGCTGATGATTTGACTGATCCTGCCCCTGCCACCACCTTCGCCCATTTGGACGCCACCACTGTGTTGTCCCGTGGTATTTCCGAGTTAGGTATCTACCCCGCCGTCGATCCTCTCGACTCCAAGTCCCGTATGCTTGACCCTCGTGTCGTTGGTCAGGACCACTACGACACCGCCACCCGTGTCCAACAAATCCTCCAGGAGTACAAGTCCCTCCAAGATATCATCGCCATTTTGGGTATGGACGAACTGTCGGAAGCTGACAAGCTTACCGTCGAGCGTGCCCGTAAGATCCAGCGTTTCCTGAGCCAGCCTTTCACTGTCGCCCAGGTTTTCACTGGTATCGAGGGTCGGCTAGTCGACCTGAAGGACACCATTACCTCATTCAAGGCCATCCTGGCTGGTGACGGTGATGACCTTCCCGAAGGTGCCTTCTACATGGTCGGTGACTTCGCGTCAGCCAAGGAGAAGGGAGAGAAGATCTTGGCGGAACTGGAGAAGTCATAAGGAGATAATATGGACTGCTATTAAATAGACGCTGCCGAAAAGATAGGTGGTGACCTGTGTATATCTAGAAAAGGAGCAGTGCGGTCTGATGATTTCCCTTAGCTCAATCAAGTTCCTGTGTGGGCTGTATACCTCAAAAATCCACCCTAATTTCCTATATGTCTTATTATATTGCGTATTCCTGTGATTTGTCTGAATAACAACTAGGGTAATACTACCTAAGTGCTAGATACATCCGTAAAACCCAGTACGGTCAGATCCATATTCGTGACGATACATGTCAGGTTGGTCATTTTAGTTAACAGGCCATGGCTTATAAAGTCTGGAAGAAGCTTAAATGTCAGCCAGCTCTGGTTTAGATATTCAGCAACCAGTACGTCATCGCAACCTGACCTGTCATATTTTCTCGCCAGCCGATATTTCAACAAGGAATTATTCGACCAATCTCAAGTGTTCAAAGCACTTCACAATAATAGCTATTTTTTGTCTTGTGTATATAACCTTGCCCGTCGTCTGTTATTAGGCATTGGACTCTTGTCCATTGGAAATTTTGATAAGTCGCACAGTATAGGGATCAGTTTTAACAAACCCTCTAAGTCTCAAGCTCATACTGCTTATTATAACAATATTTATCTAACTACCTATATGGGCTTAGGTGTTTGCCATCAGACGATTGTATCGGAAACCTACATTTCGGCATAATCTATGGATGCAAGTAGCCGTTTAGATAGCCGTGCGATCGGTCCTATACGTGATATAAAACAAGTCCATAGGTTACGTTATACACGCAAGTAACAGTCTTGAGACACCTAGGTAAGTATCCAAGGTAGAGACCTCCGTAAGGGAATATCATCTTCAACTACAGCAACACGCTTGCTTGAATCAGTCTCTCATTCATAATATAATTCTCATATTTCGCTATTCATCGCACTCCACTAGGCTAACTAGATCACGCTCTCGTAACATGGTATGGATATCGCACGTAAAAATTTTAGACCACACAAATCCTGCCCACCGCATTATATCGCGCCAAAACTGAACTGGCTCATGGTATCATCCCTCCTATCCAACACTGCGACTACTACGGCGCCACCCTCACGCCTTAGCGGTATGCACGCCCCCGGATACGGTCGTCACAGTGACGCCCTCCGACTCCGCCGCCGTGCCCCCCGACGATCTCTCCGCCGAGTCGACGGCCAGCGGCTCCGCGCCTTGCTGCTCGGCCCACAGCGGCGCCGAGGCGTCTGGCGCAATGCCGTACCATGCGACGGCTATGACGCCCAGGATGCCGCAGAGGGAGCTGAGTGCTAGGGCGACCTTGCCGCGCGTTGTGAATCTAGAGGTTGGGTTAGCGCCTGCCTGGATAAAGAAAAGTAGGTAGGTAGAAAAGGGGATGGAATAGTCTTACCCTTCGGGTAGCGGGTCCGGAGATTTAGGCTGCCCGGTCAGGTCGAGGAAGTTGACCGTGTTGCCGGCCGCGTTACCGGCGGTGGGGATACTTTGGGCGGCGCAGGCGTCCAGGTGGTTTTGCGGGATCGTGAGGTTTTTCTGCAGGTCGAGGGGCGCTTCGACGAAGGTTGCGACTATAGCACAGCGGGTTAGCAATTGTCTAGTAGAAACAGGGGGGGGGGGGGCAGGGGTAAACTTACTAAGGCCGGAGGCGACATGCCACTCGATATGACAGTGGAAGAGCCAGACGCCTAGAAATCCGTAAGCATATGGCATAATAGATACAGAGCCAAGTAAAACTTACCGGGGTTATCAGCCCGGAAACGCAGCACGATGAAACCGGTAGGGAATAGCACAAACGTGTCGCGGCGCATGGGCATAGCAGGGTAATCAGCTTCTGTAATTCCAGAATCCTCGTAGGTTCCAGCGTCTTCTTCGGAACGGTATAGCGCCTGGAAGTGGTGCCCGTGGAGATGGAACGGGTGACGTCCCGTGTCCAGGTTGTTCACGGTGATCTGTACGATTTGGCCTTTCTCAAGAACGAAGGAGTGGGTGTAGGAACCGTACACGGTGGGGTCTGTGGCCAGATCTCCGGCAGACAGAGCTGTGTAGAGCGTAGGTACTTTTGGTGATTTATATGTGATGTTGTTGAAGAAGGCACTGAAGAACAACCCGATCAGCACGTAGTCTAAACTTGAAGCGCAATTTAAAATGTAGAGGAAACTTACTAGTTGGCACCATCTCCCAAATTATCCATAATCACATCGAGTTCGACAGTCTGATCAGGCTCGCCAAAGAGAGTCTGATTATCATATGGAACTAGAGTGATATCGTCGAAATTGTTCAACTCGTCGACGGTGGCAGGATCTGGCAAAGACTGGGCCCCGTCGTATACAAGCCATCCTGTGACGTTGTAGTTTAGGTCATCTGGAAGAGTATCGAATAAAGTCTAGCATAGCACAGAGACGAATTAGTACCCGAGTAATTAATAAGTAACAATACTTCGGATCATAGGTAGTCCTACCGTATCCATACTTGCAACGAACGCATAGTTAGTTGTTGTCTCGGCCTTGGTCGTAACCAAGAAGCTACAACGCTGGGCGGCAGAGAGGTAGATCATATCAGCTACTGCAGGCTGGTGGTAAACGCCATCGACTTCAATAATAGTCATGTTGTGGCCTTCAAACCAGATATATTGGCCGGCAAAAGCCCCTACGTTGATCACGCGGAAGAGGTAAGTTGTGTTGGGCTGGACGGCAACTTGCAAGTTTTGCGTGTCATTCCATAGAGCAGCATTAGGAACCGGTTCGGCTCCCGTTGGGTTGCTCTTGTCGATGAATCCCGGAAGAAGGTCCGTTATCTGGTCATGATACCAATCCGACACGGTCAAAACTCTTTCGTTTTCTTGTTGATAAGAGGTGTTAAGATACGGAGAGTTGGGATCGTGGATGATCAAAGGTCCTCTAAGTCCATCGGGATATTGCCCGTTAGTATGAGAATGATACCAATATGTACCAGGCTGGGTTATCTGGTCATATTGTTAGCTTCATCAGTTTTTGGTTTATTAAATCGTGGATTCATACGGTGAAGTTATAAGTGAAACTTGAGCCCGGCGCAATGGAGCATTGTGAGACCTGAGAAGGCCCATCCATTTGCGTAGTGCCATTCATGAACAGGCCGTGAAAATGGAGAGAAGTCGTCTGGTTTCCGAGACTATTTGTCGCGGTAACCACAACATTGTCGCCAATATCAGCGACAATAGCAGGAATAGGCCATTGGCCATTGATACCAATGGTTGGCCTGCTAAATGCGCCATCGGGATTTGACGTGACCCATTCTATTGTGAAATCATATGTGACAGTCTTAGCACTCGACAAGCCCAAGAGAGTAGCAGTCCAAGCTACGGGCAAGACAAGACGTCTGAATAGAGAGGACATTATGAAGCCACCCCGCCTCAAGGATGATGAGTGGTATGGAATGAGTAGCAAGTGACGAGCAGGAAGATCGAAGATCGCTAATGCTTGGAGTAAGAATACCTACGAGTAGGTAAATACTCTAAGCAGATACGATTATCGTGTCGAATATAATCAGCTGCACTATTAAGACCGGCCTAGATGGCGCATAGACTAATGAATCAACAAGAATTCGAATTGTACTTCTGCCTAGGTCGAATTCGAGTTTGAATGGCCTACCTAACCGATGGGACCACCTAGGTCACATACATACAATGTAGCCCTGGAGGTCTAAATTCTTACCGACTATGTATGCCAGGGGGGAGAGGGATGTACTGTAGATACTTGTACTATAGATACTGGTAATCTTATCAATCAATCCAATGTAACGGCTAGGATGTACCGTGGCATCGACCCCATGTCGGGGACTCACATTAATCTGATGCATTTTGAGGAAAAAGTTGCAGGGTGGAGAGACAAATGAAGCTCAGGCCCGCCTAAAGACGGACTCGGCATAACTCCGTCGAATCTTTCGAGAGACGCCATCATACAACGCCGTAAATACCTAGTGTACACGCTACTACGTAAGAGACATTTGATCAACGCTTTTTGTAAAAGTCTTTAAGGTCTAGGCCAGTGAAGATAGCTAGCTATTGTTATACTCGTGTTAGAAGGAAGGGAGGTCGGAGGATTACCTACCAATAATCCTTCACCAATGACATCTCGTAGTCTCGTATCTGTTTGCGAGAGACGAGAAAACGAGAAACCAAGAATAATATAACCCCAGTATATCGTGTACCACTTTTGTATAACTCGCATCTTTATTGGGTAGGTAGTTCGTGATGCTTTTCCATGTTCATATATATCCATGGCGACCTCGGTGTAAGTGTTACAGTAGTTACCCCTGTTTTTGCATACAATCCGGGCAGCGATATCGTATGCAATTAGGGATACCATGCGCCAAGAAGAACCGAAATTGGCAAAA